>JAOWBP010052650.1:0-12585 GCA_028571105.1 Tragopan temminckii
CCAAATGCAATGGTCACTAGAAAACTTGGTGCAGCATTGGCAGCTGGTTGTACGGTGGTCATCAAACCGCCTGAAGACACGCCATTCTCAGTATTAGCACTAGCCGCTTTGGCAAAGAAATGTGGATTTCCTGCCGGTGTCATAAACGTGGTACCGACCAGTAGACAGAACACAGTTTCAATTGGATCGCACATTTGTAGTTCGCCAGACATATCGGTCATTTCGTTCACCGGATCAACTGCTGTTGGTAAATGGCTCATTGAGAAGAGTGCACAAACGGTGAAGCGAGTTTGTTTGGAATTGGGCGGTGATGCGCCATTCATCGTCTTCGAATCGGCTAACATCGAGAAAGCAGTGGAAGGTTGCATGGTTTCCAAGTTCAGAAACACTGGTCAAACTTGTGTATGCGCTAATCGAATATTCGTTCAGGAAAGTGTCCACGATAAATTCGTACAAGCGTTATCTGAACGAATGTCTTCACAGCTTGTTGTCGGTGATGGATTCAATCCAAAAACCACAGTTGGACCGTTGATTAATGAACAAGCAATCGATAAAGTTGAACGACACGTTAAGGATGCGTTGGCTAATGGCGCCAAATTGATTAGAGGGGGAAAACGCATCCAGTTTGGAGACAACAATAACAAAAGCTTTTTCTATGAGCCAACATTGCTGACTGAAGCAAACCAAAACATGTTGGTGGCCAAAGAGGAAACATTTGGCCCGGTGGCAGCAATCATTCCGTTCAAAACTGAACAGCAAGCACTGCAAATGGCCAATGACTGCCGTAGAGGGTTGGCTGGCTATTTTTATTCACAAGATTATGCACAAATTGAACGTGTCACCAGACAATTACAAGTTGGCATGGTGGGCGTTAATGATGGAATTCTGTCGTGCTGTGAAGCGCCATTCGGCGGGGTCAAAGAATCTGGCTTGGGACGTGAAGCTGGCTCACATTTTGGTGTCGATGAATTCATCAACATAAAATATGTCTGCCAAGGAGGATTCCATTGAAATCAAATTAATCAAATCATTCAAAAATAATTGAATTCTTAATTATAATTGAATTGAATTAATTAATAGTGATCAAAATAAACCATAGAGGTCGTTCTTGTTTTAAAATGTATTTGATTTTTTGGTGATTTCACAACACACTTGATTCAAACATGTCTGGCTTGATTGCTGGCTGTTTGTGTGGTATTTCGAGTGCATGGTTCAATGCTGTGCTTGTTGCTCGGTGCTGATCGTGCTGGTGGTAGTGGCACACATTTCTATCCAAACACACATTGCAAAAACCAAAAAATGAATCCATATGAATATTGAGCATTGAGAGTGATACCTGTTGCCTGTTACAAATTGCTGCTCACTCTGCGCTTGTTATTAGCTGACCAAAACGAAGAACCATACCACTCGGGCTAGATATTTTGGTTGGGTGATGACCAATTCAGTGCACATTGCACCGCACTGGGTGGCTGAGCAATGCTGAGCATGGCTGCGGTGGCGGCCTTGTAGCAGGACAAACACACACTGCGCTATATTAACATGATGAGCTCACTCACACAAATCTTTGCTCGTTCCATTCTCACAAACCAAAACAACAACAACAACAACAAAATGCTATCAACAAAAATATTTGAATGGTTATGTTAAATTAACATGGTGACATTCAAACTTCATCACTAAAATCATCATAATTAACGAAACAAAAAATTAATCATCCATCTTAAAATTCATTTTGATTGAGCAATTAAAAATATGTTAAAACACACACAGCAAACAACAGCAAACACAGCGTTGTCAACATAGCAATATGGAGAAATTTGACTGATAAACATCATTAATTAATTAGTATTAAAATAAATAAATAACAGTTGTGCAAAACAGACACTAGTTGTTGTTGTTGGTGGTGGTTTAAATGTGTGTTTTAGTTAGTGCTCATCTACCTGTTGTGTGATTACCTGTTGCATGTTGTTATACCTGTGTGGCGCAGTGGATTCGTAGTAGCTAAACTATTGAAAATTATATTAATTTTTTCTTCTCTTCTATATGTTTTTTTTGTGAGCTTGTGTTGTTGTTGTTTTTTCATCATAAGCCGCAGTTATAAAAAAACGTTGTTTTTTGTGCAGTTGTTGTATAGAAACCTGCATAGAAACAGATGCAAAGAGAAGAAAAAAAAGCATCATCCATGAAGCAAGCAAGTTAGCAACGGGTGAGCAAGATGATGTTGTGTGTGTTGTATTTCGATATTATGGGCCACGTCTTATGAATCCTGTGTGCGTTAGCCAAGTTTTTTTTTGCTGTTTGTGTGCTCGTATATGTGTGTTTTTCATCGCAAAATTTCGATATCTGATTTGTGTTGAACCATTAATCGGGTTTATTTTCTTAATTTGCTCAATCTGTGAATATTTTACAAATCAAATTTAATTTTAAGTTTTTAATTGTGATGTGTTCAGGATTTTTTTTAAATAATCCAATAATTTTTTTGGTGCCAAATTGGTAAGTGATGTTTTTTTGATGTAATTTTTCTTTTGGTTACGTTTAAAATTAATTTAGTAAATTGAATTTTTTTTTGGGTAAATTGTAAAAATTGACAAGTTGTTTAATGTGATTAGCGCCATTATCATCTGCCATTATCATCACGTAAACCAATCCAAATTGTATCAGCTAACCAAAAAAACAACGACAAACGTGTGCGATATTAAATCAAAAATTTTGTTGCGAGTGCGAGTGTTTAATTGAAAATTTTAATTAAATCAAAACGATTCATAATTTTTTTGATTGTGTAAATGCGATTTTAAAAATATGAAGAAAAAACATTCAACAAATTTTGTGAATAATTGATTCAATTCAAGAAAAAACACATCACCAGGACAGCAAGTAAACAAGTAAGTGAACGCACAATCAATTAAATCAATTGAAACACAAAAAATTGAAAGGGTTAATGCTAAATGAATCATAATTGAATTCAGCAATAACTTCACACTAGAACGATATGAGCATGGCAGGTTTTTCATAAAATTATAATATTATTCTAAAATTAAATTCAACAACACGTTTAAATGCACTATTTTTAATATGAAACACACACAGTGAGTTTGTGTGTGTGAAAAGTGAGAATTGCAATTGCATTTGGCAACTATTCCATAAATGTATTATACACAACTCAACAACACAACAGCTAACTAATAAACAATGGCTGTTTGCTTGCTTGTGTTTTGCTTGTGTTTTTTGGTATTAAAACACGCATCTTTTTATAATAGAACGCAACACAAGGATTGGTGATTGACAATTTGATAATGTCTTGGTGGTTATTGTTGTGTTTGCATACAAAACCTAACCCGTTATTTACCAAACCAAAACTACAGTAACCCATAATGATGAAAGCATGCTAACCCCGATTCCTTTTCATAGTTTTAGCTGCTAGCTGTTTTTGTGTTCATGAACAATTCTACAATTCAACATCAACCGAATTTCTATAGTTGGATTCAAATCAAATTCTGCCGCTGTGTGTGCTTTGGGTACAAAATAATCGACTCTATTTTTAAATCTTAGCTTTTCAGCACAAGAAGAAAAGTTTTTTGCAGACAATTTTCAACAAATTAACAGCAAATGTTTAGAAATTTTATTATGAAAATAGCAGCAAATGCTGGTGCACTGTTGTGGTAATATATTGATGGTATTACACCATTTTATGGTTGTAATACAACATTTAACCTTTGTACATTCAACTCTTTAACCCTTGCTGCTTGCTTTGCATGTTTGGTAGTCTAATTTTGCCTTAAATAAATGCCAAAAAGTGAATATTGTAATAATAAGAATCAATGATACAATTATGGCAGCAATATGATTGACATTGCACAACATTGACATTCAATTCAACATTGTAATCTGGTGTTGTGTCTCGCATTCAAAGTCACATCTATATAATTGAATGCACGTGCTAACAATCAAAATACTGTCAATTCTGGTTTAATAAAATGGTTAAGCTGTTTGCTATAATATTAATTAATTAATTAATTACAAATTAATTTTAATTTTGTTTTACTCAACAGGTCGTATTGATGTTGATTAATTAGAACAAATCAACAATGAGGAAAGCAAACAATGCAAACGCAACAAACACCGCCAACGGCAGCACCAGCAACCAGCAATCAATCATATCATCGAATTCATTATCAAATTTTTCATCAGGTGCTCGATCATCATCATCAACTTCGTCATCATCATCAGCATTAGCATCACCATCAACATCATCAAGTTCGATGACCATAAATAATGTTAAAAATTCATTATCATCAAACAATTGCCAACCACCACCAGCACCACAACCACAATCATCTAATGGCAATTCAACAAATGTCAATTCGTCATCAATATCAGAACAAACAGCCAGCCCAATGGTGGTGGGCGGTGGCAGCGCAGGTGAAACATGCCGTCTAACTTCCACGGTGAATAGCTCGTTATCAGATACCAGTTCACTATTGACAGCATCAGCATCTAGTATCAATCAAGATAAAATCAATGCAAATAATGCTGCTACTACAACTACAACTAATACAAACAAAACTAATTTAGTTAATAATAGTCCGCCATCTTGGAACTATCCGGTTATTAGTGCTGGTGCCTTGTTGAATTATCATCATCATCAAGCAGCATCGGCTAGTTCAACGCCGCCACCATCATCACTTCCGGTGACATCAATTTCATCATGTTCTACATCATCGTTGATTGGTCAACTGTGGAATACAAACAGCCATCCACAAAAATGTGCAACGATCTTACCGGATGTGGCGACATCATCGACCAGTTTGTTGTTATCAGCTGCGGCAGCAACGGCAGCAGCAGCCGCAGCATCATCATCGTCGTCGACATCATCGATGATATTGCCAACTGCAACAGCCATTCGTTCCTCAGTATCTCAGTCATCATCATTATCATCATTGCTTCAACAGCAGCATCACCACCAAGCACAGCAATCATCTAGTTCATCAATGAATCCATATGGAACTGGCAGCATATCATCATCATCAGCAATGGTGACTGTGCCAACCGATTACATAGATGATTATTGTGTTGTGTTGTCCACAACCGGAGATGTTGGCCAACAAGCAAACAACAACCACCATAGCACATATCATCACCACCACCATTCGCCATATTCATTGACGGCATCAACATCAACAGCTAGTCAACACCAACAATTATCATCATCAAGTGGCCAATATAACCAAAGCAATCGGCCAAACACGACCACCACCAACATATATGAGATACCATCATCATCTGTCTTATTGAATCGTTTATCAGCAACTAATTGTTCGGCTGGAGCTGGTTCTGGTGCTGTTTCATCATCTTGTTGGACAACTGGATCAGCTGGAACTACGCCAAACACAGCAAACAATGTTTATAAACGATCAGGAAGTAATCAATATAACAAAACACAACAATCTTCATCAAATGAATATGAATCTTTAATTAAAAGGTTAGTTTGGCATCTTGATTATCTGATTTATAACTGATTTTGTCTTTGTTTGGTTGGTCAGATATGCCGAATTGGACAGTTTTCACGTGGAAGTGGTCACCAAATTATCGATGACCGAAGCCGAAAATCGTCAACATCGTAAACGATATGATGAATTATTACAGCAATTAAATCAATCGATGAGTGCACGTGAAACATTACAAGATGAATTGAACATGATGGCATCTAAGTATAATAAAGCTTGTAGAGAATTGGAACGTGTACAAGATCAATTGGCCAATGTTAAACGACAACGTGATGAAGCTAATAAAGAATGCGAAAATGCTATGATTGGACGAAGCAAAGCTAATAGAGAACGACAGCAAATGTATGAAGAACGAAACAATGCAATCAGAGAATACAATCTCATCATGTCTGAAAGAGATTCCGTTCATAAAGAAATCGAAAAACTACAAGAAGATTTACAAGACATTCAAAAACGTAATGATTGCCTCGAAAAAGAATATAAATTAACACAAGACGAACAACAAAGTTTACGAAGAGAATTGGCATCAGCATTGTTGGATAGAGACAGAGCACTGAAAACGTGTAATGATCTTAGAGAGAAGCTTGGTGAATCACATAGCTTGACTTCGCATCATTCACAAAATTCATTCAATCATGTTTATTGTCAGTTGCCGTTTCAACAACAAGATTCACAACAATCTTTGCCTGGACAAACAAGTGCCGAAGCAAATGCTGGTAATGACCAAACGGCACCAAATAATAATTGTAGTAGCAGCAGTAATGGCAGCTTGATTGGTACCGGAATCATTGTTTCTGGTCAATCGCCAACCACCACCACCGGAACCACATTCAAAGCCAACCTTTCATTGGTCACTAATAATAAATCACCAGCTAATATGGCAACTGGTGGTGGTGTGGTGTCAGCTAACATGACCACATCATCAAGCACGTCATCGGTATCAACATTTAGTGCGGCTGCCGCATCATCAATCCAATGCGGCCAACACTCAACACCGTTGATCAATAAGACATCATCAATGAGCAATGATACAAACACATCTAATAACTCGTTGGCAGCAAATCTAGTCAGCCATTCAAATAATCATAATGAAACAGAATGCAATCTACGTGAACAAAACAAACAATTACAAATTGATTTACAAAAAGCCAACCAAGAGATTGATACCTGGAAGAATCGACGTGATTGGGCCATCAATGAACGTGACAAAATTGTCCTGGAACGTGAAAGCGTACGAGCGTTGTGTGATAAATTACGAAGAGAACGAGATCGTAAAAACAGTGATCTAGCTGATGCACTTAGAGAATCGTATGAAATCAAAAGACAAAAAAATGAAGCGCTAAAAGAATTGGAAATGTTAAAAGAAAAATTTGATTTAGCTATGAAAGCTAATAAATCTAATGCTAACAATAATAATGAACATTCGTTTGAACAAACCAATGCTAATGACACGAACGATGCTAAAATGAAGAATCAATCACAAACAACAGCTCCAATCACTTGTACTAGTCAAGATTCGGCCATCGATGTTGACGATGTTGCCGCTAATAATAATAATGCTCATTGTTTAGCTAATTATCCAGAAGAATTGTTACACATTCAATTAAAACGTGATTCAATCAATGTTGATTGGGGATTTCAATTAGCCGTCGCTGGTCAATCAATCCATCTGATTCAATCTTCTATTTTGGTTGCAAATGTTTCACTGAATTCCCTAGCACATAGTTTTGGTTTACGAGCATTTGATCAAATTTTACAAATGAATCATTTAAATTTGACCAACAATCAACCTGGCAGAAATGAACATCACATCAGCACTCAATTGATCAACGCTCAGTCATTGATCAATGATGAGTTGTTGTTGAATTTAAAAGTTCGTCGTGGTGCACGATTCGGTTCAATGTTAACACACAAAACATTACATCAAATTTCATTACCAATCTTAAACAATGATCATGATTTTAATAATGATGATTCCATGATGAAAATGTTCGGGTTTAGTGGTGATTTAGCATTGATCACCACCAAACATTCGTCATCTATCGATGTCCATCACCATCATCACAATCATCAAAATGCATTGTCCATTGGTGATCGTATCATCTCAATTAATGGAACATCATTAAATAAAATCCTAAACCGACACTTACTTCAATACATGTTCAAATCTGCTGATAATCATTCTAATATGGTCAAAATACAATTGTTAAGAACGAATGATGAACGAACGCTCAAACAATCACCGCCACCGCCACAACCATCGACAACATCAACAACTAATGCCACGCCAGCTAATGCTGCAGCAACAACAATTGATACCAACAAATCTAAAGCTGAGCTTGCGTTGAATTGCGCAACAAGCTTTTCAAATAATAAAGATAATAGTAATGTTATGAACGATGGCCGACATCATTACAAATGTGATTCATCGGAACCGTTGCTTGATTCTGGTCAAACAGGTGACACTATGACACATAAACGTGACATGCATTTGCATAGACATCACCAACAACAAACTGATTCAGAAATTGATGATGAAGATGATGAACCACGAGCCACGGTTGATGAAGATAATGATGCTGATGAAGATGAACCAAACAGTGATAAAGAAAATGATGATGATGAGGAAGATGATTTGAATTCAGATGTCCCCAAAACCATAGCCAAATTAGATCAAATGTTAGAAGAATATCAAATTGAAGATTATTATGGTGCTAACTGTAATAATGGTCAACAACCAAAATCAGCTCCCATCACCCAAGAATCTGATTATCAAAAATTAACAAAAAATCAAGAACCAAATTGTAAAGAACCAAAGACTTCGTTGTTGGTTACGAACGTTGTACGACGGTCTAGTCGTAGTTTTAAGAAATCACTTAAACAACGTAATACTATTTTGGCTGCAGCTGGTTGTGACCAGTTCACTGGCGCAGCACAAGAATTTGCCATGGCTTTGAATCCAAATCATGGATCGATGGCTGGATCTGGTGATACCTGGCCACGGTATCGTCCTAATCAATTCCTATCAACAATGTTACCATTGTTTTATAAAAAACAAAATAATGATTCACATAAAAACAGCTATGCCAAACAACAACAACAGCAATCATCGGTAACACAGGCAGCTTCTGGTCAACCAAGTGATAAACGTGCTGTATTGAGCAATATGGAAAACAACATGGCCATGATCGCTAATCATTATGCCACGACCACTATGAATAGGAGAAAACAACGTAAATCATTGGATGTGATGAAATCAGCCACCACATGCATTATGACCAGTCCTAATAACACTAATGATAACAATAACAACACTGCTGCTGGCATCGTAGGTCAAGGTGCACCAATTGTTTGTTCGTCTAGCACGACCATCGACACATCAGCTGTCTCCTCATCAGCATCATCATCGTGTCAAGTGCCAGCACCAATCCTAGCACCAACACCAACATCAACAGGTCAACATTGTCGTTCAGCAAGACATCGAGAACACAACAACAGTGTAACTGTAAACTATGAGCCATTGTATGGACAAACCAGAATGAACAATAATGCTGCTGCTAATAATGCTGGCTCGGTGAAATGTTTTCCAAGCAGACCATTAAGTTATGATCATAAAGCTGCTTTACAAGCTGCCATGATGATCAATTATGGACAACAACCACAACCACAACTAGTTATGTTTCAACAAGCCAACGCCAGCAATCAACCAGTATCGACATCATTAGCTGCTCATTATCATCTGCCATATCATCTGGACACTTCAACACAACAAGCTCAAAAAACAAATCAATTACAACGTAATTTAACTTATAACAGGTTAGTTAAACATTGATTTTTGATTAATTAAAATTAATTAAATTTAATTAACAACCAAAAATTTAGTAGCTTAAAAAACAATCGTGTGGTCAGTTATTTGATGGGCCAACATTCGGAAAGCAATGCAAACAATTCTCGACCGGAATATTATTATCGATCACTGAATGATCCTCTTCAATCTTCGGGGACGGCAACTACCGCAATTTTGAATACGAATTATTCAACAAATTCCCCAATGTATGTCACCATGAAAGATTTGGCTAATAATTCATCTAGCCAAACACAAACATCTGGACAAACATCTCAAGTGGCCAACCAACAAACATCACAAAGTTCGACATCATCGCAAACAAGCATTTATGGATCACATTATGGCTCACTACAAACACCACAACAACAACTTGTTGATTATTCAGTTGTTTCTGCTCAAACGCAAGATAAAAATCTTTTAAAATATTATAAATTAAGACAAACATCAACATCGATCAATCATGAAAATAATGCTGTCTCTGTGAATGCCAACAACAGCAACCTGGCATCTGTACCGATTCGGCCGAGTCATCATTCATTGTCTTACCAGAGTTCAGTATCATCTGGTCCGAATGACATTCATTCTGGTACAGCATCCGCATCACTAATCGGCCTATATGATATGTCATATGGACAGAACACTTGTCCAACAAAAACCAGAGGAGCTGATAAGATATATGGTACAATTGCTGGCAGCAGTATTCGTAATTCGTTACCGATAACTGGTGCAATTGGTCCAATTGTATCACAATCAATTTCTTCATCCGTTAACAATTATTACAGTAACAATAACAGCAGCAATAACAATCATAATATGTTATCGAAATTGAATAGCAACATTGCAATTGGTGGCACACATCACCATCATTCACACATGCCACCACAACAACAGCCATCACAAGTCAATCAACCACAATCACTCAACCAAAATCGTCATTCTATGAATTTAAGTTTGAATGCTTCACTTTTACCAAATAGAGATTCGTTAATATTAACTAATACGAATGCTGCTAACAATAATCAACAACAACAACAATGGCAAAATGATTTTACAAATTCATTAAATAATAAAACATTACAAGTGACATCGATCTCACTGCCAAATGCTTCCTCCATTAATCGATCACTTTACAAAGATAGGTTTGTTAATTCAAATTTCTCGTTGATAATCTAATTTAACTAATTATAATTAATTTTAATTTTGAATTTATGTTTATCTAGTTTCAGCAATTATCCAAACATATATGATAATAGTAATTTATCAGCTAGAAGTAGCATTTCAAATACTCGTGGTAATGTGATCGCTGGTACACTTCATAATTATTCGTTATCGGAGAATATTTATGGATCTAGTAAAGCTGGTCAATTGTTTGCCTCCATACAACAGCAACCAGCTCAACAAGCTCAAGCACCACCACCGCCAGGACCGCCACCGCCTCCACCACCAACAGCAACATCCGAAACAAATGAACAATATTATACGACTAGTGGTGATGATGGATCACACCACCATCATCAATTGATAATGTCACCTCCACAAAACACTTTCCAAGATGTTGATTCATTTTTTTCATTGACACGTTCACAACGATTAAGGATTCCATCAAATTCTAGTAGTGTGAGCGGTAGTGCTGGTGGTGCTGCCGGTGGTGGACCAAACACCAACACCAAAACCAATCATAAAACATTGTCTGGCTTGTTTTTTGATAAATCATTTACGATGACCCCGGTGGCAGCATCATCTACCACAACACCAGTCGCCATTCCGGTTATAAGTGGTCCTAGTCTTGGTTCCATTGGTGATCGTAATTCTTATGTATCGAACAGTGGCAGTGGGCCACAGATCGAAGTACAATGGATCAAATGTTCAAAAGATGGATCACCTGGATCACCAATTTTGGATAATAAAGCTAAACCAGATGATTATCGTTTGATAACTATTAATAGAAGTTCAGCAACATTGGGCATTAGGATAATGAGAACGATGAATGATCAAAAAGGCGTCTTCGTTGAATCAGTCATCGATGGAAGTTTGGCCGATCAAGCTGGAATCCGTGTTGGTGATCAAATAATCGATATATGCGGTTTGAATATGAGGACTGCTGATTTTGAGAATGCTGCCAAAGTTTTGAACCAATGTAGTGATCCAATCAAAATGTTGGTCCAAAAGAATTATGATAAATTTAAGGAAACTCAGAACAAACAATATCGACTGTCATCGCCGATCACATCGGTTGCCACATTGGATAGAGATTGTGTCTCGGTGAATAGTTATGATGTGAACAGTGATGTCATCAATGTTAACGATGCTAATGCTACCAGTGCAGCTAGTAGAGTTCGTATGCCAATCGTTGGACGTGATGATGATGTCATGGATAATGTTATGGCTAATGCTACATCTGATAACAGATAATTATCATCACCATTCATCAATCATACAACACAATACAAACTTACTTCATTTTAATGTGACCATAATTGACCATATTTTGTCTTTGTTTGTCCATTTTTTCTCAACTTTGCCAAATAAATGTACGTTTTTTTGTTAAAAAAATAATTGATGAAATTCTCTATTGGCCATTGGCCAATCAAATATTAACAAAACACCATAATAACACACATGATTTCAATTTGATAAACATTATTAAACATTCATTTAACAAATAGATCACAACACAATAATCGTTCATAACTGAGTGAAAACAATTTACGACGTTATTTAAATAGTGCTGCCCTAACCCCAATGACCAATTGCTCATCACTGACTAGTCACCCACGTCATTTCTCCAAAAATAATTTTTCATGTACAAATTTTTTTTGAATATAAATTTCGAAGTGTGAGCACACACACACACACCAAATTGAAATGTTGACAAAAAACCAACACCAGATGTCAGAAGTTGTCTGTGTAAATAGAGTAGCAAACAGCTGTAAATGTTAGTTATTTTGTTGTTTGCTTGGTGTATTCAGTGTTTCAAACATGTTCACTAAATCATATCCTAAATGGATCAACATTTTCATTCCATCTCAACTTATAAAATGTTTAAACGATAATTATGATAATGGTGCTTATCTATTGGGAAATTATGAATACTGTGACCAGAAGAATGACGCCCATATTCTAAATATCAATGTGACAGCATTGTTGAATGTAAAATCAACATGCAACACGTTAATAACAAAGAAGCCTGATTTATCATTATTAGGCCGGATTAATTTAAGTAAACCGGCCAAC
>JAOWBP010052652.1:0-12569 GCA_028571105.1 Tragopan temminckii
CTGTGTGCTCTCCTGCTTGCAGGAGGCCCGCCATTGCAATTGCGAATAAAATCTGCTTTATCAGAGATACCATCCTACAAAACTATTTGGATATTTCCTACAATATTTTTCAAGATCCTTTAAAAACACAGATGTAGATATGGGTCATTACATATCATTCTGTCCTACACAGATAGCTCCCTACCAAAACTTATTGTTGTATGGTCCGCAGTGGTCATCTCTACTGCTCTTTGAGCCAAAACTCAGATAGACTCAGACATTTAATTCAGCTCAGCTCAAAATGTTTTACTCAAAAATGTTTAGCACATAAGATATAAGTTTTAAAATCAGCCCTAACCTTGCATGACAATCCAGGGAACAAAACACAGAGGTCATGATTTGAATAAAAGAGTTTGTGATAGGGACTTGGCATTACTCTTTAGTAGACAGCTTTGAAGGTACTATGCTTAAAAAGTTTAAGCATTTTGCAAATTTGAACATGGATTTAGTTTGTCACATATGTGGTCTACAAGAATTATGTAATCAGCTCTATGTCATTTTAAGTTTTTTAGTTTAAAAAGCTATTTTACAGTGAAATCCTGACGGAAAATTCTTTCCAGATAAGACAAATATAGCAAAGAGAACAGAAGTATGAAGGCATATCCAATATGGCAGAAACCACATATTCTATTCAATGACAAGTATACATTTTTAGAACAATTACTTCTTTCAAAAGAAGATAAATTAAGATTTTTACATCCTTCCCCTCCCCCTCTTTTTTTTAAAGTAGGCCCAGATGATCTTTTTCAAAAGGGAAGGGATTCCAGCCAAGAATTCCTTGGGAATTCTTATTCTAAATTAAAAAGGGCAGCAGGGGCAGTTGCAAACAATATAATCAACATTTGCAACCAAATGCAATTACGTAAGTCACTCCAAAATAATGCTTTCTATCTATCTCCATGGAAACTACAACAGATACAAAGAGTATGATAGCATTATTTGACAGAGCACATTCTCAGCTACAAAATACTACTTTTTAACACGGTCACCACCATTAGCTGTGCACTTTCTCTAACAATGAACAAGAACCTGCATGCCACACTTGTCAAAATCTGTACCAGCAGAGGAGACACTGTCACCATCACTACTGCTGAAACACACTCACGGTGCTCATACCCACTGTTTGGTTCAGCAAATGTTAATGAATGTCAATGGACACAACTGTTTCCACATGAAGGAATTCAATGACAAGTTTCCTTCATCCACACTTCCAACTACAGGAGGTGTCGCACTCGAAGGCTCTTGTCCTGATGGGGGATTTCAACCACCCAGATACCTGCTGAGATAGAGGCATGGCAGGTGGCAGACAATCCAGAAGATTGCTGGAGTCTGTTGGGGATAAACTCCTGGACCCTGTATTAGACGGACTGACCTGAGGTGAAGCCCTACTGGACGTGGTACTCACCAATGAGGAGGAGAGCATTAGAGAGGTTAAGATTGGAGGCAGCCTGGGCTGTAGTGATCATGCCCTGGTGGAGTTTGTGATCTGGACGAATGCAGGACTGGCAAAAAATAGAGTCAGAACCCTGAACTTCAGGAGAACAAAATTCTGGCTGCTCAAGGAACTGCTGTGTGGGATCTCCTGGAAAAGTGTCCTTGAGGACATGGGTACAGAACAGAGCTGGCAGCTCTTTAATAACACCCTTCTGAGTGCAAGAGCTCTAAATCCCCCAGCAAAAGAAATTGAGCAGGAGGTGGGCGACTGGCACGGCTGAGCAAGGACCTGCAGCTTAAACTGAGGGAAAAGGGGGAAATGTACAGGAAGCAGAAGCAGGGTTGTTAGCCTGGGAGGAATATAGGAACGTTGTCCTTGTGTGTAGAAAGAAGATTAGAAAAGCCGAAGCACAGATAGAGCTGAACCTGGCAAGGAATGTGTAAAATAACAAGAAAGGGTTCTGCAGGTACACAAACAGGATGAGAAAGATCAAGGATAGTGTTCTCCCTCAGGTAGCTATCCAGGGCTGAGACAGTAGGGCTTTCTAATCTCAGTCACATCTGAGACACTATAACTTATCTGGATGAAATTTTGGGACTCTTTTTTAGTCCAAAGTAGGTAACCCAGACACTATGCATTTACTCAGCTTGTTCTCATTTCTTACACCCAGATCTACCTAATGGCTGCAAATAACTTCCTTCAGAGCTGGTTTGTAAATAAACTGCAGTGGTTCCCACAAATACAGTTAGGACAGCAAGACTGCAAGGTAGAAACATATGACTCCTTTTGTTTATGGGAAAAGTTTGGTGCAAGCAGCGAGATGTTTTCCACAATAACATAAAGCCCCCTAAAGATAAAATTAATAATAAAATCTGTTCTAATGAAGGTCTACATGCTCGAGTGCAAACAAAATGTGTAGATTATTTTTAAACAGATGGCTTGATGCAGTTAATGGCAGCTTAATGAGGCAAATTAAAAACAGTTCATTATTTGCTAAACCCTCTCTTTGTGTCTGAATTGTACAATTGTCATTTCCTGGCAACACACAGGAATAAACTAAGAAGCCAAGTGCTGTATTAAAAACAAGACATCACACAAAACAGATAGGGTGGCCCCAGCACCTAGGTGATGCTCTGGCATTGTAGCAGCACAGAGCAATAGCCATGCCCCTTCCTGATCCCCTCTTCCTGCACTACCTTTGCAATCATAAAGTTTTCACTATTTACCGCAGATGGAGTGAGGAAGGTGACACAAAAAGCTGAGAAGTATATTTTCTGTGCCAAACACTGTACCAGCATGTAAGCACAAGCAGCTGGAGATGAGGATCAGCTAAAATGATAGTATTTCAATGTATGAATTTGCAACTATAACACAGTATTTAACACATACAAATATATAAGACAGTATTTTTAAATACATAGAGTTAGGGGGAAAAAGCACAAAGAATTAGAAATTTGGAAGCCTGTAAAAGAAATTCAAGTCTTATAAAAGGAAAAATTACAACTCTAAAGCAAAAGGAAAACTGACTTAAATCTGCATGTGACACAACAGCCAACAGACTGGCAATGCCAAGATGGACAAACTTCTGATTCATTTCAACCAAAAGAGTAATAATACTGAACTACTTTGTAATAAAGGACGAAGTAGTAAAAGGCAAGGCTGATCCTCCTAACATCCTGTCTTTGACAAAGAACTGTTGTAACAAGTTAGAAAAGGATTTTCAGAGTGCAATAGACAACTGCCTGTGGGGAGTAGTGAAGTGATTTAGTTAATATGAACTTTTAGGAAATTTACACATCCCATTGCCATTAGTTGCTCTAGTATCAATTGACCTTACACAAAGCACAATCTACAGGAAATCCTTTTTTTTTTTTTTTTACATAGGAAACTTTTAAACAATTGCTCTTCTGCTTATCTTCTGAGTAGCTCTGATAAAATTTCAGTTCAATCTTCACTTTATGTAGTTGGGCTTAGTGCCCCTCAGCTGCTCTAAATAGATGCAAGTTTCCTTTCTAATCCTTTAATCCAGAAAGCTGAAGTTCTAGAAACTGCAGTTGCTGCAATCCACTGTGGAAATTCAACCTAAGCCTAATTCAACCTAATAGTGGATGGCTGAAAATTGCAAAAACTTGCAAATTAACTGTAATGGAGGCAGCCCAATAAAAGGAGGTGGAGGTGCAATTTTTAGTCAGATATGAATCATTTATCACTAAGGAACATGTTACCAGCATGAGAATTTTTCTAAAAACATGCAGACCTATATTCAAAAAGCATATTTAAAAATGCAATGCCAGAGATTCAGAAATTAGGAGATAGCTGAGCATACATTACTTTCAGTTCTAATGCCTGGTGTCACAATAGATTCTAGCAAGAGAAAAAGACCAGCTCAGCTTTTCCCAGCCTGGGGATGTGTGATGACAAATGCTCTGCACACACAACTCTAGGGAACTCAGCAGATGAACTCTAAAAACTCCATATGGAGAAAGTAGACACAAATATTTTTCAAAGGCTTGAAAAAATATGGGTGTTTTTTTCCTCTAAGGTCCTAACACACACAACTCTCGTAACACTTAATATCCAAAACAGGATGATTTTTGAGGTTCTCAACTGTACTTAGAAAAAAAACTTTGATCAGGGCATAACCATATTGTATCTCTAACTTCATTTAGAAATGGTTGAAGCACTTTTGTCAAAGCTCTCACAAAAAAAAAAACAAAAACAAAAACCATAAATGGGCAGCTTGAGGCAGAGAGAACATTCCGGATGGAAGAGTTTGGAAGCCACAAATGAACAGCAATGTCTTCACACAGATCTCCAAGATGAAGAGGCATTTTACTTTGCTGCTCCAGGGCAATACAATTCCTAACAGAACTTTATGATTAAAAGCACACATCAGGGAGATGCATTCTTCGTCCATAGAATAAAAGCATAGACTCCCTCCCCCCTTGTCACCAAACTGTAAGTATTTCTCATACTATCATCAGAAGGTACACCTTCCCACATAGCTCAGAATGTGAATTCTCACTTGTAGAAGACATAAGGAAAAGAAATGCACTATTATGTACCTCCTGAACTCTATTACTCGTCTAGAAAACAATTGTGACTTAACTGTAAACAGCCAGTTGCACAGACTCCCTTCTTTGATAGGAAACGAATGAGTTAAGATTGGTTTAAAAACAGTTTAGATATCTGGAGACTCTAGTGCAAGAAACAATTACTCAAGAAATACTAGACTCCAAAGGAACTCTGACTTTAAAAACTTACAGAATAGGTGTCAAAATACAACACTGTTAGTCCCCAGTCATTTTAAATTAGCTGTTTTCTAGGTCAACAATCTAACACTCAAGAATATCAGGTGGTATCGTAATGCATGCTGGATTCTATTTATACAGACTGATTAATAGTGAAGAAAACAAATGTTAATTACAGCTGTTAGAGGACAAACCACATTCTAGATACTGATGCGCTCCCCATCAATAGTGTGGTATAAAATTGTAGTTTGGTAGTACAGCAAAATAAAATACTCAGTTCATTACACATCAGTGTGTCCAGGCACTTTTATAACCCAGTTACACCATACACAAATCTTTAGGAATTCTTTATACACACATTCTTTGAAATACATAATTCATACAGATATTGGACCCAGAATTTTCAGTAAACCAAGCCTGTATTTGTTTAGGTTTTTCAGCATCCTGATGAACAGAACAGCAAAACATCTTAACCTTGCAGACTTATAAAAACATACTTGTAATGAACCACTCTGCTGTATTTCATTAAAACAAAGTTTTAATGGATTAACTTGTTCTTGGCTTCTAATGAATAACCAAATTTGAATGAAGTCTTTTCTTGGAACACAGTTAATTACATTGGTATATGGTTGTAAAGCAAAAGGGCAAGGAGAATTTCCCATCAGAGATTACATAGATTATTTTGTATTCATAACACACGCATATTCCTAAATACAGGAGAAGACAGAATGGTTTAGTGAGAAAAATTAAAGAAATATGCCAGGATAGCATAGAAAATTAAACAGCAAAGAACCAGTTTCACCTCATCTGCAACTGGTATACACATCTGCCATTGGAAGTCTAAAAAAACACGTTGCATTTTCATTTGTTCATAATGTACTGAACTGAAAGCAGATTTGAAACTGAAAACAAACAACAAAAAACTCAAAAATGCCTGCATCCAGTCCCCATACTAACCATCACATACACAGCATATCTTCAGTTTAACTGATGTTTCAGTAACAGATAAAAAATGAAATCTCCTTGCTAAATCAAATAAATGTGCAGAAAGGAAGTCAAGTTAGAAACTACTTTTTCAATAAAAGATTTTAATTCTGAATCATTTATACCTTAGAAAGAAAATCTTTTCCTTAACACCAGTGGGGAAAAAAAAATCACCCAAGGTTTAAAGCACTAAAAACTACTGTCCAACAATCCAAAGTGAAAAAAAAATTGCAAAATATTTTTTGAAATCACAGGCCTATTTGACACAATTATTTTCATTTCCTTTTAGGCGATGGATGTTTTGCCAGGCCTTGACACTAGATTATAAATTTGTTTTTTCACTCCTCTTGGTATTGATTTCTTAGCGTTGCATAGAGAGCATTTTTAATTGCCATAATGCCAGTATTAAAAAATATTATTTAAGAGACTACTATGCCTAAGAAAGGCATCTAGTAAACAAACAAACAAAACAAGAAAAAAAAAAAAGGAAAATTTCCTAAAAGGAGAACACAGCTTCACTTGGCAAAGACAGAGATTTTCTACTTTTACCATCTTTTTCACCAGCCATAACTAACATACCAACCTGTTAATTTATACAATTATATTTTTAGATTTATATTTCCTTTAATCATTTGAAAGACTATTTCACTCTTCCATATTATTCATTTTACCTTACAAATTGCAGGGTTTTTAATCTCCCAGAAGTAGAGATAAAGACTGAAAAAAAAATGGGTCTCTGGCTTATTTTTAACACTGAAAGTCCAGATAATGCAAATTCAAGCAGTCATTTACTTCTCAGTCTCTGCAGCACAAGGGAAAGTCTGCACTCAAGAAAGCCACTCATATTTTAAAAAGATCTTCCCCTATCCTTCACTTAATTAATCCTTCCTTATTCTGACAAGTGGGGATACCTACAATGTGAAAAAACTTTCTTTGTCAAATGATCTGGTTAAGTACTACTTAGTACAAAAGAAATAACAAATAAGGAAACTAACAGACACCCGGGCATAACAAGCTGGTCGTAACTCTTCAGGTCCTTGATTGATGAGCTCATAAAGATGCTACTCAGACACAGCCCTGGAGAATTAACTTGAATATCACACTGATAAGGGACAAATGTGACTATCATGAATATGGTATTTGAGGAGACTGTTGGGCTCTGCAAAACATGGGGCAGCTTAAGGGGTTTGTGACTTCATGCAAAATTTACAATTGGATATTAAGGGGAGGGCCAAAAGCAGAAAAAGAGAAAGATCAGGGTAGACTGGGGAGTGGCAAGGAGAAATGGGAGACTAGGTGGGTTAAAAGTGTCTGTCTGCAGACCTGAGGCACCCAGTGAGCAGCCTATTCTTTCTTATGAAATCCTTTTCTTCACTGATATTTGTCCCATCTCACTCACTATCCCACATGTGAGTGCTGTGTGGTGTAAACACTGGCAACCAGGCCACAGAGCTCCAAGTCTAGGTGCCAGCAGCTGGAAAATGGTGTGCAGCTCACAGCCAGTGGAGAAAAAGTGGGTCACGGGGACCTAAGTCCGCATGTCACCAAATGAAAGTACCTGCCCATGCTTATTTTTCCCAGTAAATTTAATCCTGAGTGCATGTCTGTACATGAAACATGTTAGCAAACTGCAAGTTAATAAAGGTTGGTGAGCAGGAGACCAGCATCTGAAAAGACCCAAGGTCCAGGCTGATGTCTGGATAAGGGACCTGGGTCTAAGCACAGGCATGAGGTAATGAAGCACGCTAATATTTGAAAGACCCCTGAGTGTGACGGTGCTTGTGAGAAGAGGGTTCAAAAAATGAGGAGCATGAGCAAGACTTTGCCATCTGTACTTATTACACTGAGTGCTATATGTGGGTACTACATGCTCAGGCTCAAAGCTGGGGAACCTGAACTGGCTCAGCAGCAGCCACAACCTGGACTGAGACAGAGATACCTCCCGGCTCCCAAAATGCACTGGGCTGGGCTTCAACAGCTAGGAATGAGCAGTCACCAGGTGGAGAGTCCGATGAATGTGGTAGTTTCTTAACATCTTATATCAGATCTTTTTTTCTCTCAGTTTTCTTTTAGATACTGACGAATAAGTGTAGGCAGATGATGCTACACATATAATACAGTTTCATATCAGAAATGAAAATAGAAAGGGTGTGTAACTCACGGTTTGCCTACTACCTGCAAGAGTTTAAATGAAGCAGTTCAGGTAATTATCCAGCTCAAGAGCATTAGTCTAAATCCAGCTCTACAGGCAGGCAAAAAAAATTTAGGACCCATTATTTGTGCGGATTTAGTGAAGATAACTTAAAATAGTTTTCATGGCTTTTCCCACATGCTAAAATTGCAATATTTTAAAGAAAATGTAAATCTGGTCCAACTCAATTAAACCTGTGGAGGCCATCTCTAAATAAAAATCAGGTTGCTCTGAAAGTAGTGCCTTCTATTTATTGCCATGGAAACTACAACAGATACAAAGATCACAATAACATTATTTGAAAAAGCACATTCTCAGCCACACTATTTTGCAACACAGTCACCACCATTAGCTATGCATTTTCTTCAGTGATGAACAAAAGTCTGCATGCTGCACTCAAAAATCTCGACCAGCAGAACTGACTCACTGTCACTGTTGCCACTGCTGAAATACACCACCCGCTACCTCACTGTGCTCACATCCACTGTTTGGTCTCCACAAACATTCCAGTAACATCAATGAATGTCACTGGGTACCCTTTTTTTCTGCATCAAGGAATTCAATGACACACCTCTGCTTCATCTGCATTTTTATGACAGACTGCCTCTCTGCTGCCATCTGTCACATGGCAACAAAATGTAATGGAATATTAATAGGAAGGTTTGGCCTCTACTGCCATACCACCAACATCCACCTATGATGTCGTGGGCCAACATAAAATAGGAGGCATTACTTTTGGATCAGCCGTCCCATTTTAAAATTAGAACTGCTGATTTTGACTTAATTTAAACATTTGTTGTTGAAAATGAAAGACTGCCACTTGAATTGAAATAACACATCCACAAAGAAATTTGCTTTGGCTTATTTAAGGGACAGTCTACAGCTCAAACAACTGCAAAGCAGAGGACAAATTTCTCTCATTTGAACATCTGAGTGAGACTCTACTCATTCCGTGCAACAAATGCAGAGAACTGCAAGAGAGTGAGAAAACAGAAGGTGCTAAGACTGGTTAAATACCTGCGTGAATTCCCTTACTTTTATTTATAGGACAGTCAGATATGAAAGAAAGCATTTAAATGGTCTGATACTACATTACCAAATCCTTGTACACCAAATGACAGAGTGCCTTTCAGTGGACTTTTTACTTGGGCCTCTTGCAAATCTGTCTAAAAGGGTTTGTATTAGGTAATGGTACATGACCAGAGCACTGCACAGCAGCTAGCAGTCTGATCATTCAGCAAATCAGCATTCCACTGGTGTAATTTTAGTATTGGCCATTTCTAACAGTGACACTCAGCTCACACGCCATAAATTCACATACTAGCTTACTTTACAGTAATTTGTTAATGTGCTCTTACATCACTGAACACAGAAGGCTAGCACACAAGATCTATTTTTTCTCATACTCATGCATATGAAAGACATATACAATCTAAAAAATAATTTTACTAAAACTGACAAAACTTTCTTTTAGAATCAACACAGGTAACACTACAGACAGATTAGTTCCAGTATCTCAGATATAAACACAGAGTGATTTCAGCTCCTTTTCAGGAGGAAAGTAAGAAACGTTAGAACCAGATGAAATGTAATACCGTATTATCAGCAGTGAAAAGCAGAAGGAAAGAATGCACAATTTATAGAAATATGCAAGTAGAAATGGCATTTAGTTACTTGCCAGTACTGATGCAGACTGCCATTTTCTTTCTATTGTTTTAGTTGGCATTCACATCTAACTTGTTTGAAAATGTACATCAGAATTAAATTTACTCAACATTTCATTAAAAAAAGGTTTCTTCAGCACAAAGTAATTTCTGTAATTCTGTAATCTCGTTTTTAATCAAAATTCTAGACATTCTACCTGAATAGCAGGCTTCTCTAGAAAGCACTGGCATAGCTGTTGAGAATCATCGCAATCCACTGTATGATGTTCTGATGCTTCTACCAAACAAACTGCTTACCAATTGAAAAGCAACGCTAATAAAGCTAACTGAATGTTAACATGAGAAGCTTGAATATACTTCCTGCTAGCTATTTTTATTTCAAATTTTAAAGAAACCTCAAGGCAGAAGTACTGTAAATCACTTGTTTCTACTGGACCATCACCTTAGTTCATAATTAAAAGCTGAAGCTGCCAATATACCTGTGGGCATTGCAGCCCTGCTTTCCAGCAAAAGCCCCAGCAAGATGACAACTCCTGAACTGAATCCATTCAAAAGCTATCTACTATGTCACTCATGCTGTAATACCTGCACATTATAAGTTTATACACAAATATTTAGCCTGCCTGTGACAGCCTTTTCACCCTGGCTATAACAAACTCCCTGCTACACAGCACTAAGGACCCAGTCACACACTGCTACCTTACAAAGTAGTTTCGCTGGAAAGTCAAGATGAAAAAGTGACCAGTAAGTCATTTACCCGGCAATTTTTAGGATGAGGTTTTATGGCATTCAAATGGAAAAAAATGATGAAAAGAAACAGTAGAAAGAGAAGGAAATCTGTCACCAAAACTGTTCCTCAAGTGAAAAGTGAAATGCATTAAATATGGAAATCTATATTTATAAAAAAATATGAACATTACAAAGGCATAGCTATAGATTGGATTTATATGACATTATACTGCTCAACTTGTTAAGTACCTGAAGCCATAGTCATCTCCTTGGTGAAACTGTAAATAATTATAGACTGGTAAGTTACTTCACTGATTATATTAGGTAATTGTACCAAAAACACTGACTGGTATGAGTGAATTATGAATGAAATAATTTTAAGAAACTGTAGGAAGTAATCTGTACAAGATAAAGTTATATCAAACTAAAGATCACAGAAAAAATCCAAAAAGGGCTGCTTTTCCAGGAGCTGAAAGAAAATTTATGCTTTCCATTGTCTCTCTCTTTCCAGTACTATGGTATATAACTAGCCAAACACAATGTTCTTTGAAATCATCTTCTGAGGAAGATGTAAAAATTTTCCTTGCCCACAATAAGAATGTGAGGTGGTCAGTAACCATATTATGGACTCCAACATGAGTCGTCCAGCAAACTGAAATTCTATGCATGAAGGCATCACTCTTACTTAACCGACTTCTGTGATGCAGGATATGATTTCTGAAAGGAAATAAGAAGGAAGAAATTTCTGCCTAACTCTCAGATGTTCCAACTTGTAAGTCCAGTGTTTCATTCCCTAAGTGTTTTTATTGCAAGTCACATTCTTAAATTTTTGCAAATGGATTCACTGAAGAGTGAACTATCAGGACTACAAAAACAGTTTTTCATTGTTCTATCCAGAAAAGGCAGAATTATGGATTCTTACTCTCTTGTCCCCACAAAACTTTTCAGGACAGTTTTATAAATGAAATCTTAGGAACACTACTAGAAGCTCTGTCTCAGCATTAGGACGCTGATTCCCCGGGGGAAAAAGAAGTAAAAAGTTAATTCCAGGAAATGTACGTGATGAGGGAGCAGTACAAACAAAAACAAACAAACCAAAAAACCTGTGTTCTATTAAGGTGTTTAAATTCTTTATCTGTAAGTATAAACACTACTCTCAAATTCAAAATTAAATTTAAAAACATGTTAGAGCTTCATCAAGCTACAGCAAAGTTAAAACCACACGTTTATTTCCATGTACTTGGGTTACTTCCCTCTCCAGAGTTGTTAATCCTGAGCACTGTTACTGAAACTGAGACAAAGACCCTGTAGAATCCTTGTGGTATGCCAGATTAAACTAGAACTGATGAAAGCTGTAGAAGCAGTTGGTTTGGAACAAACAAAAAAAAAAAAAAAGAAAAAAAGACCACCAATAGACAAAATTATTTCAGTAAAAGCAAGTAAAGTTGTCTTTTGTGCAAATTATACAGGACTATTTGTATTTAGTCACTTGTTTTTCTGGATGCACTGGTAAACCTAGATGTCTCAGGAATTTATCTCAGTAATCTATACATTCATTTCAAAAAGTACTGCTAATGCACTTAATGCACGCTGTACTCTGAGGAGAATTTTGGTCTTAAAAATCAAATTAGACAAATCTATACACAGTTACTGCAATATTAGCTGTATTCATTTCCCCCATATACCAGATTCAAAGTCAGAAGCAAATTCTCAGTTTGCAAGCCAGAACACGTTATACGGGTTATTTACAGCCAACCACTGAAGTCACCAAAACCTGTCAATGATGTCAAACAAGACAAAAATAGACCATCTTGCTTGTTTTTCCTAAATAAACTTATATTCATAAAAGATGAAGGAACAGAAGTCTTGAGGAAAAAGAACTCTCTTCATCACACCCACTACAAAAGCACTAAACCATTCAACCTTTCTTAGAAAAAAAAAAATGCTTCAAGGAAAGAAATCAGGATCGTGTCCATATCTTCATGTTTTCCTTCTCTGCCTAGACTGTCAGCAATATAAACTTTGTTGCCGTTCGCGTTACGATCTCGCTGTATCCGCCTTTACCCTACTTTACCCTACTACTTAAGTCTCTAATCGGAGCCAGGAACTGCCAGGACACACTGATGTGGTGAACAGCAAAATGGCGTTTATTACCACGTGGCATCCATTTACATACCCTCGTGTGTTACTTTGTCTACACCCCTTGAGCATACATTGTCCAATCACTGAGCGGGGGAGGGCCCTGACGCGTCACAACCCGATACCTCGTAAACGCC
>JAOWBP010052654.1:0-12561 GCA_028571105.1 Tragopan temminckii
GGGAGCTGTGCAGATATACATATTTGGGCTTAACACCACATCTCCCTCCACATACGCTCCCCAGACGCGTTATTTGGGACACGAGGTGTGCATGGGGAGAAGCCCCAGGCGAGGAGATTACACGGGAGGAGCAGGAGAGCTCTGAGCCCTGACATCTGTGCACCAACACTGCCCTCGCGTGTCGAGCCCAGCCCTGTGCTCGAGGCTCCCGCTTGGCTTGCAGGGCGCTGCGTGCAGCCAGCACCAAGGCCAGCTTTCCAGAGAGAAGCAAAAATGTCAGTACCCATATCATTAGAAATTAATCTTTTTCCTCCTGGACCCATAGAGTGTGTCCTCTCCTTTGTGGGAAAGCAGCAGCTTTAACCGTTAAGAGCTGAAATGTTTTTACCAGTTTATGTTCTTTTAGGGTGGGGGAAATGGCAGTATTTTCCTGGAGTGTTTTGTTTTTTCTTTTTTGTTTTTTGTTTTTTGTTTTTTCTTTTTTCTTTTTTGTTTTTTCTTTTTTGTTTTTTTCTTTTTTCTTTTTTCTTTTTTCTTTTTTTCTGGGAGATGTGAGAGTGCTGATGGGCATGGCAAATTCTAAAACAAACACTTTCTGCTTGTGACATGCTAAGGCGCTTCATTGGAATTCACCATGTTGGTGGGTTGTGGTGGAGCTGCAGCAGTACTTGTGACTGGAAAAAAGGTGTTTTCTTTAATAGAATCATAGAATTGTTAAGGTTGGAAAGGCCTTCAAGATCATCTAGTCTAACCATCAGCCTGTGCCTGTGGCCATCCCAGACCATAGCATTCAGTGCCACATCTACACTTTCTTTTACAGCTCCAGGAACAGTGACTCCCCCACCCCCAAGCAGCCCATTCTGGTGCTTGACCACTGTTTTCCTAATGTCCAACCTGAATGTCCCCTAGCACAACTTGAGACTGTTACCTCTCGTCCTGTTACTGTCATCTGGGAGAAGAGGCCAACCCCCACCTCATCACAACCTTCTTTCAGGTAGTTGTAGAGAGCAATGAGGCCTCTTCTGAGCCTCCTCTTCTCCAGATTGAACAGTCTCAGTTCCCTCAGCTGCTCCACACAAGACCTGTGCTCCAGACCCTTCACAGTTTCATTGACCTTCTCTGGACACAGTTCAGGGCCTCAACATCTTCCTTCTAGGGCTCAAATGAACACAGTACTCAAGTTGCAACCTCAAGCTGTTGTTGTTGTTTTTGATTTCATGTCATTTATAGCATTAGGAGATCACTGGAATTCTGGGGAATTTTTCCACCTAGTTGCTTTTTACCTGAGTCCTTGTGGGTATCTCAGTGTCTGAGTCATGTGTGAGGGACCCTTACATCGCATTGCATCAGCACAGCAAGTTGTAAACTGCTGATCACCACTGATCTGTTGGAGCTGGAGGTGCTGGAGAGGTGAGAGATTCATGCCCTTTGCAGGCATTGGGTGCGTGTGATGACTGAAAGATAAAACACAAATTAAGTGACTGCTGAGCAGCCGGCAGCATATGAGAACTAGCTCAGTGGAACAACTTCTTTTTTGCATCCAGTAAGAACTAAACAACTTGGTTTATTATCTGTGTGTAGGAGGAGGGATCATGGTATGGTTACAGTGGGGGAACAAGAAATCTAGCTGCTATTTTTGGATCTGCCACAGACATCCTGTCTGCCTTCAGGACAGTCACTTCATCTCTTGGGCCCAAGATTAAACGGGGTTATTTGATACTTTCCTCCTTGCAAAAGATGCTGCTTTTCACCCTGAACATTCCCTCCTTGAAGCAGAATGTGTCACGCTCTTCTTGGCCTTGCAAATGCAGTGTATGCGTTTCCATCCACAGAGCTGACACCACTGAGTCTATCAGCATGCACTCCTTTCACCAGCTATTTCATGTTCTTTCTCTCACATCTGGATTACCAAAGCCTTATGTTTCAGCTCTCCTTCCACTGACTTCTGGGGCATCAGGATTCATTCTCCAGCACAATACATAATTTTCCTATGTGAATAACTTCACTCCTTTTTTTTTTTTTCATGATTTGATGCCAAGAGTTGTTCTAGTTTCCCCACTTGTAGTTTAAACTGTATTTGATTTGAAAGCAACAGTTTTGTCCCTAGAGCTTTGTATGAGCCAAGGGCAAATCTATGGGCCTCTGGTTTCCTTTTTTCCACCCCCACTTGCAGTGTGGCAGCTTTCCTTTATTGGGAATGGGAGGGAAGGTATAGATGCATTTGGGAGATTTCTGTTGCATATTAAAGCAGAATCTGAGCTTCAGATGTGTCTGGAATAGTGTTTGTCATGCAAAGCCCATGCTGACTTGAGAGCTGGCTCCATCCACTTCCGAACCTCCCTCCTCCCTATTGCCTGAGTTTGCTCCTTTTGCTGTTTCTGGGCCAACTCTTCAGGAACAGTCTGTTCCCCTCAGCACCCCCTCCTCCTGGTTCATAGCGCATGGGATAAGATGCTGTTTTCAGCCATCACTGCTGACTGCTGTCCTGCAGTGATTCTTGGGACTGCAATAGATCTGTGGGTTCTGGAGGATGGAAAGCTGGACATGAGCCAGCAGTGTGCACTTGCATACTGGAAAGTCAATAGTATGCTGGGCTGCATCAGAAGAGGGGTGGCCAGCAGGGAGAGGGAGGTTACTGTCCCCCTCTACTCTGCCCTTGTGAGGTCCCATCTGGAATACTGTGTCCAGTACTGTACCGATGCCTCCATTACAAAAAGGATGCAGAGCTGTTGGAGCAGGTCCAGAGGAAAGCCATGAAGGTGATCAGAGGGCTGGAGCACCTCTCCTATGAAGAGTGAGGTTGTTGGTCTTGTTCAGCCTGGAGAAGGCTCTAGGAGATCTTACTGTGACCTTTCAGTACTTGAAGGAAGTTTGTAAGCAGGACTAACTTTTTTCATAGGCAGAAGGTGGACAGTGAAGAATGACTTTAACCTAAAAAAGAAGAAATTTAAGTTAGATGTTAGGAAGAAATATTTTATTCAGAGGGTGGTGGCACTAACACAGGCTGCCCAGAGAAGCTGTGGATGCCCCATCCCTGGAGACATTCCAGGCCAGGTTTGCTGGGGTCCTGGGCAGCCTGATCTGGTGGGTGGCAGCCCTGCCTATGGCAGGGGGTTGGAACTGGATTGACATTAAGGTCCATTCCAATCTAAGCCATTCTATCATTCTGGGATTCTAGAATTCAAAATATGTATGAAAGGACTCCATGTTGTTAACGTGTGGGTTTGGAGGACACACTGCTTTCTACTGCTACTGCATGGGGCTGGCTAATGCACTGAAAAGAAGACGTGGCCCTCCTATCCATATAACCACATCCTCAACCAGCATCCTCTTGATAAAGATAATGGCAGGAAGTGGGCAAATGCCTGCTGCAAAACTATACTGCAGTGCACTGGTCCTGCAAACATACATAAGGGTGCAAACAGCTTTATGTAATTCTTGTAGGCCAAATACTCTGGGCTTGTTTTCAGTATGGGAAAGAATAACACTCATAGTCATGAGCTAGGAGCCAAAGGAAGGAAAATCCTTCCCATACCAGGTCCATAGGATTCTAAATATGGAACTCTGTGGAAATCCAGGCCAGTATGGACAAGACATAGAGAACTTGTCCATGGCAAGAATTCAGAGGAAACTTGACAACTGTGAGAGAACAGTACTGTTTTAAGACTAAATTCCAAGTTTTCTTTAAAGAAGCAAAGAAAATCTCAGGTCATCTGTGGAAGAGAACTCTGTACCATGCAGACAAAGCACTGTTTTGGAAGAAAACCATTCTTTTATTCTCTTCTCACCAAAATAGAGTAAATATATATGAGATATTTTAATAGTAATCATTCTGAATGATTTCAGTGTTATTAATGTGCAGTTTCTCTGACAGTCTCTGCCTGTGGAAAGCTCCTAGCTTCAGGAAATTCATTCATCTCTGAAACTTTTTCTGGTCATCTAATTTCCTTTTAGCCTTATTAAAATTTAAGTGGTGTACATTCTTGCCCAGAGAGGTGGTGGATGCTTCGTCCCTGTAGACATTCAAGATCAGGCTGGACAGGGCTCTGAGCAACCTGATCTAGTTGGAGGTATCCCTGTTCACTGCAGGGGAGTTGGGCTAGTTAGCCTCTAAAGGTGCCTACCTACTCAATTGATTATATGATTCTATGATTCCTTATAGTTTTAATTCATCTTTAGTCAAACTGCTACTTTTACCAGTTATCTGATACTAAGACCTATGGGATAAAATGATAGATCAAAAATTAACATGAACAGGGTAATCATCCAAAGGAAAAGCAGAAAAAAACCATAAAACAGATATGGATCTAAGTCACTCTTAAGGATGAAACATAGGACAAAAATGTAACAGAGCCTAAAACTCAGGCATGCTGTGCTGTAAATCTACTGAAAAGCAGACAGCACCTATTCCCTTCAGTTTTGGAGAGCTAATGGTTCTGGGCTCGGTAAATATTGGATGTGAGACCCAGGTCCATAAGGATCAGCCCTAAACTCCTCTTGACCACAGCACAGTTTAGATCCATACACGCATTTTGGTGTCTCTGTATTTTTCTCTGCTGTGTATCTGAACCCAACTGAAAAAAATAAGCCTTGGACACTCCTCTGAGGCTGAATGATAGACTGAAAAATGGAAGTCTAATTTTAACATTCTAGGGCTTTCAACTTAGCAGACTAGGGAAAAGAGGAGAAAAGTGACCTGGAGGCTTGGCAACATATAGAGATGTACAATCATGGGAGGTCTGGTCCATACAGCTCTGGTTGCATCTGGCTCAGCTTGACCTCAGGGCCTGGCAGTCATCCTCCAGACATCAAATTCCCATTGTGTGAGCTTTCTTCGACCTTGAATAGGCTTCGTTTCTTGGCTGTGTCCTGGAAAGTGGATGTTGTTGCTGATAGCACTGTGTGGCTGCCAGCACACTAGAGCCAAATCTCCCCCCTCTCTGCACTTTGTTGCTACAGAACTTACACAGTTGGGGTCTTTCTTTTTGTTATGAAATCTCAACTGTTAATCTTCTCAGTGGATTTAGGGAAGAAAAGGACACATTAAAATTGCACTTTTGACTCCAGGTTCCACTTTCCTGTTGATGCAGCCACATTTCCTACTCACTGGTTTGGTAAACAGAACAGTTTTACTCTTCAAATCTTCATAGAATCAGGGAATACCTAAAGTTGGAAGGGTCCATAAGTCCTGGATTCTCTCCTGAAAGCAAATTCCCCCTCTAGTCCCTGTTCAGAGCAGCCTTTTTTTTTTCTTTTTCTTTTTCTTTCCTTCACACATCCCACACATTTTACATCCTGTTGTGATTTAATGCTTTATTCAGAACAAACAGGATTTCCTCTTGCTTTTGATGAAAACGCTCGTCTCCCTTGCAGCTCTCACTTTCTGTTGTTGTGTTCATAAAGGAAAAAGTTGTTACTACTTCTAACTTTAATTCCAAGTAATTAAAATTCAATTGATATATTCCCTGAATAGTTTCTACATTCACTCAGAAGAAAAAGGATTATTTTTTGCCTGTAATGGGATGAACTGACTCTTGAATACTTGTGCACTTCAAAGCTTTGCCCTCCTGATGGAGTTGACGTGAAAACACACTTTTATTTTTTATTAAAGACATGGAATTTGGTTTGTTTGTTAGGTGCTTGAGCATGTAATTAAGATGAAGTTAACTGCAGCATTACAAAAATTAATAATATGGACATATTTATGAACAGAAAACTGAATATGAGCCAACAATGTATGCTTGCAGCCCAGAAAGCCAATTCTGTCTTGGGCTGTATCAAGAGGTTTAGTTAGCAGGTTGAGATGATTGTCCCCCTCTGCTCTGCCCTCATGAGGCTCCATCTGGAGTACTGTTTCCAAATCTGGAGCCACCAATGTGAGGAGGTCATGGACCAGTTAGAGTGAGTCCAGAGGAGGGCCATGAGGAGGATCAGAGTGGGCTGGAGCACCTCTCCTGTTAATACAGACTGAACGACCTGGGGTTGTTCAGCCCATAGAAAGGAAGGCTCCAGACTTATTAGCAGCCTTCCAGTATCTAAAGAGGGTCCACAAGAAAGCTGAAGAGAGACTCTTTGTCAGGGAAAATTGTGATAGGACAAAGGGAAAACGTTTTAAACTTAAAGAGGGAAGATTTAGATTAGATTTTAAGAGGAAATTCTTTATTCAGAACTTGGTGAGGCACTGGAACATTTTGCCCTGAGAATTTTACCCAGAGATGTTAAAGAAGGAGGATGCCTCATTCCACTGGTCGTTTTGTAGACTTTATGGGATTAGTCCTGTCTCTTGTAATGTAAAAATCTTGTCACAGGCATGTTAAGATAAATACATTAAGTACACTCAATTTGCAGTTGTCCCTTTTCTGCTTACAGAACCCATACTCCAAATTATTTCAGTCTTGACTACTATCAGTAGTTAATGATTTCCAGATTTGTTTACTGATTTCCTCCATCCTTATAGCATTAGCCTTTATAATCATCTGTGTGAAGTGTTTCTGTATACATGTTTTTGCAAGTAATTCCTCTGGTCCACACGTGGAACTGGTAAATTCCTTCAGAAAGTCTGTTTTGTTCCATGGATTTAGGATACATAAGCTCAACAGAGGTTGGGAAAAGGAGACCCTTAGCTAATACGAGCACAGAGTGTTTCATCATTTCTCTAGCTTATGAGTTGTCACATTTTTGATATCTACCTGGTGTGCTTGGGCAACTGTGTTCTGTGTGGTTCCATACATCTGACCTCATCCTGTGTTGTCAGCTACATTTCTACTGAATCTACTGTTTTTATGTAAAAGTCTTAACACTTTTTTTTTTTTTTTTTTTTTGCTATTGTTCAGTAGATCTTTGCTTTCTAAGACAGCAGAATAAATGCTCAGAAGTGTGTGCTTCACATTCTGCTGCTTGCTTGCTTCTCCTTTGAACATCAAGAATCACTGTAGCAAAGAACTTCAGAGTTTCTTTTAGAGTTCCTTTTTGGCACATAATAAAACACAGTGACAAAATGCCTAATTAAATACACTGAGGGAGATTTCAAGAGGCAGTTGTTTGACATTAGTAGCCTGTAATATAGCTAAAGGCTTTACATCAGCTTTAGGAAGAAAACAATTAGGAAGATAATGTGTTCCCAGGGAATTCAGTATTTCATATCCTTGAAGAATTGATTTAGAGCAGCATCTGTTCTGTGCTCTGTATTGTTTTATATTTTCTTTCAGATCCTTGAACCTTAAGTGGATTATTTAGATACTCATCTATTTGTGTGAATCAGTTCGTATACACACATATGTAATAGGAATCTTTCTACACAGTAGAATTGCAGTAGGCGGAGGGGAATGCAAAAAACTCAACCATTGGAAGTAGCATAGGCCATGGCAACATTTCTGTCCTGCAGCTGGTGTCGTGAGGTGCCAGGAGAGTTTGAATGTTTGTCAGCAGAGGCCACAGAAGATATCCAGTTCCCTTTCCTTCTTTGTGTCAACATGGATGCTCTTATTCTGTGTTCATATTTGAATTCCCCCTGTGCCATTAACCTCTTTGTATGTCCTGGCAGTGGATATTTGTGGTTTGTCTCCTGACTGTGTGTCTCTTTTGCCTCTGCACCGTCAGCGTGATAGCACAAAACTCTTTCTCTTCCTACACATATTAGGATACCTACAGTTCTATTTTCAGAGGCTTCCAGATGCCTGGCACTTGTTCAGAACACGAGACCACCTCTTGCTGTCTGGATGTATAACATCATCTTCAATTCCTGTTTCCCTTCCTTAATTTAAATGCTCCTGCCACTAGCTAAATAAGTTTATAGCACCATAAATACTTCCTTTATCCCCGTGAGCTTTTTCCTGTCAACCTTCGTGCACTATGCACAGTTGATGCAAAGGAGGGCTGTGTCTCTTCAGTCTTTCTTGTATCTGTCCAAATTATTGTAATCAAATCAATTTACCTAATAAATCCCAGGTTTAAAAAAAAAAAAGAATCTGATTTTCATTAAAACTCTTTTCTTTACACAGAGTTTAAGGTCCCTTTTAACCTCCATGGACTCATGAAAGAATACTAAGCCCTACATACTTGCTATGTTACCACACTGGGGCCCTGGACAACCTGACCTAGTACTTGATCTAGTGGTTGGCAAGCCTGCCTGTGGCAGGGGAGTTAGAACTTGATGATCCTTGAAGTCCCTTCTAACCCAGGCCATTCTGTGATTCTGTGATCATTTATACTAATCACAGGAACTTGTTTTCCCTCCATCTGATAGACCTTGTACTCATTTCTACCTGCAAGTAATGAGAATTGATGATTTAGTAGACTCTTCTGTAGACGGAGAAGCTATAATAAAAGCTCTTTAGCATGGTCTCGTGATAGGACAAGGGGAAATGGATTCAAACTAAAAGAGGGGAGATTTAGGCCAAATATAACAACAAAAAAAGATTTTTTTGATTATAAGAATGGTGAAGCACTGAAACAGGTTGCCAGAGAGGTGGGGGGTATCCTGTCCCTGAAGACATTCAAGGTCAGTCTGGATTGGGCTCTGAGAAACCTGATCTAGCTGTAGGTGTCCCTGTTCAGTGCAGGAAGGTTGGACTAGATGACCCTTAAAAGCCCCTTCCAACTCAAATGTTTCCATGATTCTATGATTCTGTTCTATGTTTCTGAGTATAGGAAATTCTGTGCTTCCTACAAGCATCAATCTCTTATGTTTGGAAAATTATCTGTTTGTTCTCAAGGGTTTTTCATCATGAGTGATACCAGCCAAACCTTTCACAGTACGGATATGGAAGTATCATAAGGCCTCCGAGTATAGTGATGCTATTATATATGTTAAATAAGGGCCAGAGGATGTGAGGGAGAATCTGTAGAAATATTTGATTTGGAAGGGACTTTTAAAGGTCATCCAGTACAACTCCCATTGGAGAATTCTGCAGCTTATTTCTCTTCCCACTTTCCTGGCAATACATTCTCTCCTTTTGGACCAAAATATCTTCCCTAACTCCCTCTCATCAACTGAGAGCTCTATATACCACAGCTCTGCTTTGCCATCTGGCTGAGAAAAAAGTACTTGTTTGCTACACATCCTCATTGCTAAAACAGATCACTTGTTCCTGTGCCTTCAGAGAAATCAGGCTGTCTCTGCAGTGGGAAATTAAAGAGAGGATGGAAGCATTTGGTTTTCTAGCGACAGCCTCAGACACTAGTCAGATGCTGATGAATATTTGTATTCCATGCTTCCATCTTCTCAGAAGAGCTCCGATAACTAGGCTGTGGTAGATCCTGATGTTGGTATCTTTGATTCAAACCTACTAATGCTGCCTTACTCTCTGTACACACGGAGCTGACTCACTTTCAGTGCTACAGAAGATTTTGCCATGATTTTGCCTGGCAAAGGGTAGAATAAGGCATATCATTTTAAGTTTGGTCATTCTGTTCTGCAGTCAGACTCTGAAATAGTTTCAAGTGTTTCTAGAGCATAAGGTCTGGCATTTCTGCTTGTCCTGAGAATGTTACTGACCCATATTTCTTTCATCTGCATTATCTGTCTAATAGATTTAATCAAATACCAGAATATGCCATTCTTGGAGCAAAAATATCCTTTCACTATGGGTCTCTTTGCCTGGAAATGATACTGTTTGCCTGGAAACAATACTGTTTGTTCAGACAACTTGTAGGCTCCATCTGTTTTTCAGTCAACCATGAGGATTTAGCAGTGCAGCCTTACTTCTCATCTTTCACTGAAAGTCTTGAGGTGGCTTAGATGTAGTGATATGACACCACATTAAATGGTAGTTACATTTTTTTGGATGCATCTGCACATGCCACATGTTCCCAAGAGGCCATTAGAGCAGCAGTGGCAAATTCACTTTCCTTCTATTGTCTTGAAATCCTGCAGCTATAAAACCAGATATATGGTATGTTTCCTGTTATTAGATAAAATAATAATTAGCTGCCAAATGACATATTTGTCTGTGCTTATGAAGAGGAGGTGTATCTACAAAATAGGATATTTTTGTCTGCATTAAATGTATTGTTTAACAAAAAAATAATAGTATTTTACTTTTGTGTGCCAGAACCAGACTTTAGCTAGCTAAAGGCAGGACTGAACCGGTTTGGCTTGAGGATGTATTCTGCAAATGGTTTTGACAAAGTACACAATCACACAGTCCCAGAAATTGTGGTTACCAGTGCCCTCTGTAGGTCTCTAGTCCCAGCAGCCTAAGATGGAGAATTCAGACCCACAGGATGACCTGTCCCAGAGCTACACTCACCTCCTTCTCAAGAACTGGCCTTCCTGGTGTTCAGTCAGAGGCTCCCTGAATGAATTTTTTAGCTATTGTCCATATGTATGCCTTCTGCTACCACTGAGAAGAATTTGGTTATGAAATCTTTTGCTTACCTTCATGCAGCTGCGAGTTGATACCAATCAGCCTCTTTGCCAGACTCCAGAAATCCAGTTCCCTCAGCATCTTGCCTCAAATTATGGACTCTTGACCATCTTGTTTACCCTCTTCTGGTGTCTATTTCCTTGGTATCCCACTTAAAGCAAGGGCCCAAAACTGAAGTCCAGGCAGTGAAATAAATCCACTGATATCTTACCAAGACTAGATTAATTTCTGTATTCCCTCTAACCTATTGAGCCCTGACAAGACGAAAGCAAGTTGTTAGCCCTTGGTATGGATTTCAGGAAAGACACTTGAAAAATAACAAGTGATCAACATGGAATGCCAAAGCTAAGTAGTGGAGGCTTGACATGGGAGAAAAACTGTTATTTAAAGGAAGTAGAAACATACAACTTCATCAGTTCATCATCATATCTGGGGAAAGGCTGACATCAGTTCAAGCAAAATGTTTCAGATTTAAATTATAAAATTTTGAAATGAAAAGTTGTTTTAAGTCAAACAGTTCTGCATTGGAAATATTGGTAGAAAACTGCTGACAGTCAAAATTCAGACTTCTGTTTCGAATAGAATTATGAAAACTAAGATGATTTAGAAAAATGCCACCACACTTCTGCTTTTCTTGACAGGGGGAAAAAAAGGAAGGAAAAAAAAAAAAGAAAAAAGTGGAACTTCTGTCTTTACTTTTTTTGCATGGCTTGAAACAGAGTGTAAGAGTAAGAGGACAGAACCCATCTTCCCTTTGATTCGAGGTCATAACTGAATAATATGAGATAAGCAAATGCAGAACATGACTAATTGCAAAGTAAAACCTCTGCCAACGCAGTCTAGTCCTGTCTGGGAACTGGAACTATGATACTGCTTTTGTCACCCAGCCCATGTCTCATATGTCAGCATCTTGTTCTGTACTGTTTTAGGATGATTTGTAACCCTATGACCTTGGATGGTCCAAATGCACTCTCATTTGTTCTGCATTCTACTTTCTTAAAATTGAAGTCTGCCTATTCATCCCTTCTGGAGACTCTTCTGTGTTCCTCCTCCAGATGTTCCGTGTTGATTTTCAATCTCTAGTTCAAGCTAGTTTTACCACATGAGCTCATTAGCTGCACAGATGGAACATGTGCAGCACAAGACTTTGAAATGTTTTCGGAACACAGAAAATATGTTGTTTAATGCCCTAATTAATGGAGCATGTGGTGGCCATGTCAACTTGTTAATGATGTCCAAACATTTTTAGGTCATTGTAATTCTAATGAAGTGCTACTCTTACTGGAAGAATGCTTACAAAACATCAGATTGTTTTCTATCAGAAAAGTTCTTTCATTCTGAACACTCCATGAAAAAAAGTAAAGAAAACACAAGACTACACTGAGTTTGCCACTATAAGCAACATTTTGGCAAAGAAGTGATTGTATGTAATTTTTTTTTTTTACTCTGCAGTTGTCTGAAGTGAGTTAGAAAAGGATATTTCAAACATCTGCCTACATTCTTCCCACAGATATATTTTCCAAAATGATGTTATGGGAAGTTGGTTTTTCATCACTTGCAGATCTCAGAAATATTAATGGTCGACTCACTGTGGATTTTTTATTTTCTTAAGCTATTGAATGTTATGCTTCACGAAGAATGTTCCTTTTTGCTCAGCTTACAGTGCACATAAAGAATAAATCCAACTGGCACTTGACATCTATAAAACTGTCTTACATTTTCTGTGTTCAGGACCCACCAGTTTACAATAGGTTTTGGAGATTTCATGTCTGAGATCAGTTTTAAGAAGGTATCTAGAAACTCATGGATGCTCTGGGGAAGCTGAGCCCCCAGTAATCATATTTTCCTCTTCCTGTTATGTGTCCTGCAGAATCTGATTTATATCTCTGTCCTGATGCTGCCTCGCTTATCATTAGTATTATCTTGTGATAGTTGCTGAGCATTCATAGGGATTTGGGGATTTGCTGTGAGAGTATAACAACAAGGGCAAGCCTGATAGCACTGTCTTTACTGCTGATCTAGCTGTAAGAACTGGTTCTTTGTCAACCCATCTGTCTTGTATGTAGTAGTAATGCAAATATTCAGCTCAGAATTTCAAACTGAGTAAAATCAAAAAGAAAATTTCTACCTTGATGGCCTGGTTTGAGCCAGGTGTGTTGACATCTGGCTGAACGTGAGCAGCAGTGTCCTCACT
>JAOWBP010052655.1:0-12561 GCA_028571105.1 Tragopan temminckii
CTGGGGCCTCTTGAAATCTCCCTAAGGCAGCAGCACCATAAGCAAGCAGAGTACCCAGGCAAACCTATACATTGAGTCACAGAGTAAAAACACACCTGGGAGAGAGCCTTGGAATGTCTGGAGCAGGCAGCTTTGGATCAAAAGCCAGAGTCTGTTCCTAGTTCAGGACTGATTTTTAGAAAGAGCCCTTAATGAGTCACCTTACCTCCATCTGCCACATATTCATACATAAACACACAACAACAGTAGTCGTGGAGTAGTGGCCTGACATCAGATGCTTAAAAATATAAAACTACAGTACCCAGCATGGGCTGACACTTTTCTGGAATACTTACCCAACCTCCAAGCTCTGAGATACACTCCCGTTACTAAGTGCTGACTTCAGGCAATTATCATACATTTAATTTGGCACTTCTCTCAGTCACTCCTGAAGCTATGTTACACACAAGACCAGAAAGCTGCACCAACCAGGAATACGGGGAGCATGAGTGAAAGGCACCTTCAGGGCTGGTGCAGCCAAGCACGAAGTAGCTTTGAGGTTAGAAAGGGAAAAGATGTGGCATAAAGGTCACAATTTTCCACTCCCTTCACACTCACCCACACACAAGAGCACATGGTGCATTATTTGCAACTGACTGAAACAAGCATTGTTCTTTATTTAACATTTATTTTCTAATATTTTGAATAGGAATTTAATTCAGTAGTAAATGTCTGCTACTGAGCTCTGGGACACCTGTATTTATGTAAGCAAACAAGAGTACAGATATGAAAGAGAGAACCAAAGAAAAGAAGTGTTCTTTTCCAAATCGTCAAGAAACATTCTCTTCAAATTTTGACAAAGACTCAGTTTGGCTTTGTTTGAACACACTTGTGATAACAGACACCTACTGTACGAGTAAGAACATTTCTTGTGAACTTAGACATGTATTTTTCCTTGCAAATATGACTTATTTCAAGTCTCACAAAACCAAGGACTGCCATACTTACTATCTTACAGCTGATTACAGTTTTGCATTATATACTTCTCATACTATGGCAGCATATTCTGGCCTTAGCTAGACCCTTTGAGCTTAATACCACAAAGAGAAAGAGTAAGCAGTAATTCCTGTCTGTCAAAACCATCTTAGTATGATCCAACCTCTGTAGACATGCATACATTAGGGACAAGGAAAGGGCACATATACTGGGAACACATGTGCCCATGCCTCTCCTACGTTGTTGTACACATGGTTTTCACAGATAACAGACAGTTCCAGTAACTCCTTCAGGAAAGCAAGACCAGAGTGAGTTGCCAGGACTAGAGTTTGCTCCTGGTGCTCTGTACAGCTGCAACTGAATGAATTTTCATGGTCCCTTTCTTACAGCACAAAGACTGTAATTTGGGTACCCTCATCTAAAGCATCAGGAATGACAAGAGCAAAAAGATATGTGCCACGGCAGAGAGCTGGATGAACAAGTCATTTCAGTATAAACTGACAGTACCCTTAGTCCAGACAACAGTGACCTTAACTCACCATCAAAGTGTTATGAAAGGGCAGTATCATTTCCTCTTACTGTCTTACCATCTTGTCTACTATTTCACTATATAGCCCACTCAAGGTTACCTTCATGGCTTTCCAGGTAGTAGACTGGTTTAAAAAAACAACAACAACAAAAACAAAAACAAAAAACTTCCCACACAATGTTGTTGTTGTTGATAAATGAAGAAAGAGGAAAAAAAAAACAAAACTAAGCATGGAGACAAAGTTATGAGTCACCTGAATTCACTTAAGCCAGATGTAGAATTCAGGAACAGGCACTGACATGTAGTCATGAGAAAATACAAAGTTACTTTAGCCTCTCTCAAAAAGCACTGCTGCAGGGCAGCAGGACTAAGGAGAGTTTAAAAAATAAAAAGAGAATGGGGGAGGGGGAGGCTTCTTACCATATAAATCACAGTGTCAAAATCCTTTTATCTTTTGGCGCCCAAATCTCTCATCTGCCTTAGTGAATGCTAAACAAGTCACTAGCAATTCTTTGTGAATTTTTAATTGGTGTTTTCACAACTTTATTCTTGATATTATTAAGAGATATTACCAGATGTTCACAAGAAGAGTTTTACTGAGATAAATGTCTCAGATAGGCAGGGGATGACTCTAAGAAAGAGCTAAATGTCCACTACATCAGCACTGGCTGCAACATGAACTCCTAGCTGTCATCAGCTTCAGAATATAGTCTCCAGGACTGGAAAACGTAGACTGAAATAGCTTACATTTGTGTGGTTTATGTACCAAGTCTGCAAGACTGGGTTAGCAGCATCTGGTCTCCAGTTAATACATAACAAGGTCACAGCTAGATAGAAGTTCAACTCTTTTCCCTGGTGCCAACACAAAACTCTGTTTTATATTGCTACAATACAAAGGAAGAAGTGAAAACTTTAAGATGTGTGGTAAATAGTCTCTAACACAAGGTCCAAAACCTACATTTTCTGATCTAGCACACTGTTCTGTCAGAAAACTCCTTGAAGAGGGAGGTAGTTATGTCTGCTGTTGGAAGTGGTTTACCAAATGGCTTATGAATAGTTAAGGCAACACTTTTGTTAGTAAATCTGTCAACATAATTTTTTTTCAATATTTTTAAAACAAGATTTTTCAACTATCATTGTCTGATGCCATTTTCGTTTAATGGTCAGTCTACAGAAAGTTAAATAGGGAAAAACTGGAATAAAACCTTTTTTCTATAGTAGAGTAAAATTGTCCAGGTAGACTCAACGGGAATTTTCTCATTTTGCTGATTCACCCAAAGAAGGAGAATATATGGTTTTAATTGAACCCAATTTTAAGTCAACCACTGAAACAAAGTATCCATTATTGACCCAACTCTGCTAATGACTAAACCTCCTGTTGCTAGAATATGCTGGGTGCAAGAGAAAGTTAGAAAAAAGAGGGTGCGTAGTTAGTACATTTTTGAGGTCAATGCTTTTTCCAAATACCATATAACTTGAGCAGAAGTGTGAAAGGAGCCATTAAGCAGCTCACCTAGCCTGAGCCAGGGCTGGATTATGGCAGCTAGAAACACAGCTCATCATCTTACTGATTCTTTTTTCCTGCTTCCCACTTCCACATCACAAACAGTAAATTCCTCAGGATGGCAAGAAACATTTTATTTTGTGTATGGGTACTATCTCTCTGGTGCACTGAAAAGACTCATTGACACTCATCAGTACCTCCAGAGGAGGAATGATCATTTTAACCCTGTTCTCAAATACAATACTTGCTTTCTTGTTTTCCCCAAAACATTCACTTCCTTCTTATTGATAATAAAACTGGCTGAAGCAATTTTATCACCCTGCTCCCAGTGGAAAGATGATTTTAAACAGAAACAAAGTCCTTATTTTACACCAGCTGCAGCTTTTTGCTCTCTTAAATGGGAGAAGAAGCCTCTGCCAGCACTGTTGAAGACAGATGCTATCAATCAGAGGTTGGGTCTGCATTGAGCACACCTTCTAGATTTTAGTGTGGATTCTGGTCTTAGAAGAGCTGGAACAAAGGTCCCAGTAAGAAAGCTACCTCCTATACTGAGAAAGCTGAGGGTATTTCACAGTAGGGTGCCTACTGCTTATCAATTCTACCAAGAATTGTGGTTACATCGCACATGCTGCTGGGTTAAGCTTCTGCATTCTTTATTAATACATAGTTTCAAGCTGCAAATTTATCCTCCCTGGATCATAGCCATATCACGAAAGCCCACTGACGGAAAATTCAAAGTTGACCAGAGATCATCAGAAAAACACACTTTGGTGTTAAACAGGTCTAAATTAGCTCTACAATTAGATCTATCTCACTTAGATTTCTAAGTCTTAGATAGATACTCTGAAACCATCAATATTTACAGAGGCATTTTCAACATGGTCAATGAAAATGTACTCAGATAGCCTGGAATTTTCAAAGATACCTATCACAGTTGCAACTTCATATCTAACTGAGAAAAATCAGATTCTGAACAGTTGGTAACTCCTAGGTCAACCAGCTTTCCCTCTTTTTCCTCAGTCCCTCGCTCTTAAAGCCGGGCTCAAGAGAACCAATAATAAATGCATTTGTACAGGTGTTTTTTGTTTTTTTTTTTTTTCTCTCTTTTCCTTCATGCCAGATTAAAAGGAAGGGGAAAAAAAAAAAAAAAAAAGCATCCCAAGAAAATGAAAGAGCCTTTCTGTTTCTTACACATCTGTAGCTTATTAAAGAGACCATCATAACTGAAGACACTCTGCCCAAGCAACTTCAGGTTTCCTCTGGTAAATCATGAATATCCAATGGTATCAGAGACTGACGGGATAGCAGGATTCACCAGCAAACTGGCAGCAACAGTGGTAGCCAGCATGGTGTGAAGTGTGTTATTTGCTGCAAACACCCTTGGAGGACTGAGAAATTGCCTAAGAAGCCTAAGTCATTTGAAGAGATTGTGGCATGTTAGAACCCACAGAAAAATGTTTCTTCAATGCATTATTTATTGCTTTTCTGTATTTATATAATATCCAGCTTCCTGAAAGTAATTTGTTTTGGATTGTGTAACACTGGGCAGAACATCAAACGTATGTTAATCAGTGGTAATAAAACACTAAGTTTTATGGTCACTGAGGTATTAAATATTGCTAATAAATTATAGGGCTAGCATTTTAAATGAGTTGTAGTTTAGAAAAGAGCAGTAACACCATGTCTAAAAGTATTAATTGCTATTGCCCGACTTCCTAATTATCAAGAGTTTCAAATATCTTTTTAAACTAACATATCACTCTCTGTTATGCACGCAATGAAATACAGCTGCATTTGAAGAGCTTCAATAGTAGTGACTACTTTTCTCCTTCAAAGCACTCTATGGACATGAAAACACAGTACCTCTGTGAAACAGTTAATTATTACTATCCTCATTTCATACACAGGGGAAGCAGAAGTGCAGAGAGGTTAAAAGTCTCCACTGAGACCACCCAGCTTGTCAGAGTGAGGATCTGCATCCACAGGGAAAACATCCTCTGTGGTCTTACAGAGTAAGGAACAAGCATTTCTCCCTTTCCACAGATGCAGCCTGACTGTACAGTGACAGCACTCCAGCCTTAGCAGCAGCATCCCATCCCCACACCATCTTTGTTCTTCATTTGGACTGGCAAGGACTGGAAGAATCAAGAGGCAGTAGTCTTCTCTTGGGAAAACTGAAAGAGAGAAGCTGCACAGCATATGACATCTTTTCCTGCCTTCCATGCACAGGGACATAATTCAAAAGCCACATTTTTGTGAATTGCTCTCTTGCCCGTTCCCCATGGGATCGCATTCACCAGCCTTCCATAAGCAATGGGATAAGTCCTCAGTCTCATCCAGCTAAATGTTTTGTTGCATGCTTCTATGTATTTTTTTTGACATAGGAGCACAGCACAGCTGCTTATGTGGAAAAGTGACATTGTTTAATGGTTTCTTTCCACTTGCTCCTTGCAGGCTTCTCCTCTTGAAAATGTTAGAGTGCAGCTCTGCAGTAATTATGCTCTGATGTAATTCCGCTGAGCCATTTTGAATTAGAAAAGCATCTAGCTCCCAACTTTGGTTATCTGTACAGTTTATCTGGAGATTTTTAGAGCTTTACAAACATCTGCTGCTCCTGGGACTCCTGATTCACTCTCTGATTTGTGCCCTGCAGGCAGAATAATCAATAAGGTACTACCTAATACCTGAGCTGACAAATGGCATCCTGTGAGTCATGCTCTTTCCTTGAAATGATGTTGCTGGAGAAGCATACAATACACTCAGTGTACATGAATGCCGCAGCTTTTTCCAGCACGTTGGTATAAGCATAAAGACAGATGGATCCAACAATTGTCCTGCTGCAGGTTTTTCTTAGATGAGGAGTGAGCACATGCCATGAGTCATGTTGACAGGTGTGTTATTAGTGAAGTGATTCAGGTGCTCTGGAATGTGACTTTTACAATGGTAATAAGACATTGTCCCTTAAACCACGTTAACAACCTCAATAGTGGGATTGTCCTTGCTGAGAACTAGCACAAGGGTTAGGTTTCAATACGTAAGCTGGGTAATTCTGCTACACTCTTCCAAAAAACGTGACTTATTCTCATCTGTAGAGAACTGCTAGACGTAGAGGCCACAGACAGGCTGCACACAGTAGGATGAGGAGTCTGGCAGTAAGTGAGGATGAATACTATTGGGCCTCTGCCTTACGCTCACCTGGTTTCAGTCCAGAACCCACATGGCATGAAAGATATAAGCCATATTTCTTCTATTAAGGTCCATTAAATTCTCCCCAAGCACAATCTCAATAAACTAGTCCTTTGCTGAAGTGTCCCAAGCATCCACGCTTCAGGCCTAGAGATTTTAGGGGGCAAGACAGCACAAGAACTTCTAGCTCTGATTCATCTATAAGATACACAGCACAAGGCTACAGCCAAACATGCAGCACGAGAACAGACTGCTGGACTGGGGATGACTCATGTAACTCAGGAGAGGCTGTGCCTTGCCCACATCAGGGTGAGGATGAATGGACAGCTCACACTTGCCAACTCAGCACTCCAAGTTTGCTCTACAGAATGCCCAGTGGATCTCTCTTTGCTGCACTGATCCCACCCAAAGCTGCTACCTCCTCCCAAAATACAGAAGGGCACATAGCCAGCCTATACACCCAGGTAGCTCTCTGTTCTTTACAAAGAGAGAGAGCAAGCCTTCACTTCATCCAGGGTCAGGTACTGCATCCTCCTGTGGTGTAGAAGACTACATCTCCTGACAGAAAACCTTCTTGCCAATGTAGCAGTGCAATCCAGAATGAAGAGGCTGAATGCTAAGCCTGTGCTGCAGAGCTTCCAACCAGGCACACAGAGCATAAGGACATGATATTTGGCAGCAGAAGTCTGTTCCTCTGCTTTGTGGGCTCTTTGCTGGCTGGCTTGGGCCTCCTGACACAGGCGCTCTGCGTGTGGTGTGGCCCAGACTGCCTTGGGGGCACTGAGGGGGGCCGGCTGGGCCCTGGCATCCCCTCCCTGTCCCTGCAATTAATAACAGCACCCCTGCTGCTCCCCAGCCGGCTTCCGTGCCATTGCAGGATGACCTGTCAGGGAAGCTGGCCTCAGGGATGCAACAAGAAGGCACGGCAGAAAAAGACATCTTTCTCCAACAAGGCAGTTGCTTTATTGCCAAAAAAAGAAAATTATTTAATTTCTCAGGACAAAAGAGAGCTGAAAATTGAGATGGGAAGACAGAAATGAAATAATGCAAATCAAAGCACATTCAGACAGTTCACAATCATATAGTAAGAAAACATAAGGAGCATTCAGAAACAGCCAGGCATAGCTATCAGACGTGTCCAAGCCTCAAAAGCAGAGATGGCAGAATTTGCACTTACGGAAGTAACATTTACAAAATTAGGAGTTATGTGAAAACTTCTGTGAATGAAGTTCCCTCAGCTTCCTTCAGAAAATGTATGTGAGCTCCTATGATGTTTTCATTTTTCTACTAGCTCCTCATCTGCTGTTCCTTGCACAGACTTTTTAAAGAACATACAAACTAGTATACTGGTTTGTAGTACTCTGAACATTCCTAATAATCACCTGGGCCATGTGTAAAAAGAACACATTTGCTTTTAAAATCCATTTCATGTTACAAAGAGAAGTCCATTCTGACCCATATCTGCCCTATCTGCTAAGGACCTTCGCATATTCTGATAAAACACTGGCTCGCACTTGGAAAAGCCACTCAAGTGCTCGTTGCAAAGTCCTATTTGCACTTCTTGTTTAGTCAGGACAGTGAGCAAAATACAGCCTTAGGTCAGAATAAATGGGCTTGGACTTACAATAACGCCAAATCTGAATGCCTTCCCAGAAGACTGCAGCCTCAGCTGCACTATGCAGCTAAGCAATGCTGGAGCACATTCGGTCACAAATAACTTAAAGCAATGCATAAGCAATATTTTGCTATCCATTTATCCTGCCAGTCTGAACAAGACCTAACATTTGAGAGCAGCTTCTTTTGCCTAGTGGTCTGCTGCCTGCTCATTTGTGGCTTGATCTGCTGCTACCTAACTCAAAGAGACTACAGAGGAATTGGAACAGGAGTGTGGTAGAGCACTAAGATAAAGCCCATGAGCACTCTGCTTGGATATCTGCCTGTTTCTGTATTACAGTTGAGACTAGTCACAGGCACAGACACTGCCCTAGCAACCCAAGTCCATTTGAGAAGCCCTCAGTGGCATGACTCTACATGAATACTAAAATCTTGAGTTATTTTTCTCCACAGGCCACCCCAAAACATATATTTATCAAAGCTGATTTTGGAAGCTACAAAACATGTCAGTTCCACTACAGACCAGAACCACTTCCACATCAAAGCAACCCAATTCTTCCACCAGATTTATAAAGTCTCAATTCTTAACCTTCCTGAAAACCAAAACACCACAAATATTTACTTTTCTGTCCAACACACACCTCGTTTCCTGCTTGACTATTGCAGGCAACACCACTTCAGTCATGCAGCAAACAGACACGGCTTCCTTTTTTGCTCCCCTTTTCTTGGTTTCCTTTTGGTCTCTCTAGCTCCAGATTCAAGCATATCCAGCCATTCAATTTCTCCCGATGCCAAAGGCTGAAAAAGAAAATTCCTCTCTTGTTCAGTAAGACCTGTTTGACCTGAATGGAACATCAAGTGCCAAAGGCCACTGAGACCAGGGCTCTAGTAGTGCTGCTGCTGGCCACCACTGGTCACACCATGTACATTTAACTACTGTGAACAGAAGGGAAGCCACAAAACTAGCAAAAATCATTCCATCATATTACTGCCCAAGTCCTTATCAAAGGCTGATCCTGCTGTATAATGGTAAACTTCATCACATTTCCTAGCAGCTGAAGAAGTGACACGAGGATTGGATTTTGAACTTTCCCATTATTCAAAACATCCCTCAAAATGATCAAGTCCCACTCACTACACTTTTGAGATCACAAGATGAGGAGATGGATTTGGGCTTCTCTTCTAACATTTTCTCTTTTCTTCTCACACATTCTTTCATTCAGTGTCTCGTTCTGAAAATACGTAGGACAGTTTTCCTATCCATTTTCTTCTCTTCACTAGATGTCCTCACTGTGTGGTTTCTGCTTGATTCAAACTCTTACAGAGAACCACATGTGGAACTACTTCAAGCTTTTGTCATATAACGCAAGAAGACATATACACCTGTATATTTCTGTAATACACCTGTATTTCTTGCAGCCCAAGACAAGACTTGCAACTGGCAAAGGTCTAACCAATACTGCTTAAAAGTGGCTAATAAAGACTTAATTGGAAATAATTTGAAAAGGGGAATCCCATATTTGGATTATGTATCACAAGTCATAAGAACTAAGAACAGCAGACTGTCAACTGTAAGAAGAGAAAGTTCTGGGAATTTTCAAACCATTATTGTTGCTAGGAAACCTTCTTGGTATCCACATGTTCAGCATTTCTGTCGCATTTTATCCACATTTCTCAGACAGTGCTACTCCGTGCCATGCCCTACAGGAGAGAAGTGCCAAAAACAGCACTGTAAAGCATTTAAATGCCTTAATAAAAATACTATAAGGATAAGAAAGTTATATTGGATTAATTTTAGTCTAATTTGAAATGTAGAGAGATGCAAGAAGAAAAGAGAAACAGCTTTATCTGAGGTATTTATATGATCCCCGTTACTGAAGTATCTTAATTCTTTACAATCTCCAATGTATTTATGCTAACAGCACACTTGCAAGAGAGGGAAGTACAATTTTCTGCACTCTACAGATTGGGAACAGGGATTCAATTTCAGAAAGTCTTTAGGAGTCAAATTCTTACTGATTTCAGCTGAGGTTGGACTCCTACATACTTCTGAGAACACAGACCAAAGCGGCTACAGTATGCACAGGTAACCATGAGTTAGAGGCTTAACACCCTCTGAATTCAGCCACGCATATACATGCAGAGCATGAAATACAAACCTCTTAAAAAACTATTTCCTACCCAGTTCCTCACCTCATTTTCCTTCAGCCAACTACTCCTGAGGCTGTGCTGCTCTTCCTCCTTGCTGTAGCAGAGGAGCATCCTGCTTCTTTCAGACCCTTATCAAGATCATTCGGACTCTGAAGCTCACCTCTGAAGCACTTGCCCTCGCTGTCTGGATTGCTGTAATTGCAGTAAGGACTCTCCCTATTCCATTGCCTAGCTGTCCGCCATTAGTAATGAAAATCACCAAGCAGAACAAAACTCGTCTCAGTTACGCTTTACATATTCTTCCATTTGCAGGGAAACAGTCATCATTCTCTAAGAACAATAGGGATTTTGCCCTATTGTTTCACAATATCATTTTAAGGCAATAAAATTTATGCCTCCAAGAACGTAAAACACCTTTCTATAGCCAAATTAAGCTCAAGTTGTTGCCCCTCTTACAACACTCATTGTACTGCCCTAAGAGGAAATTAGATCAATTTGACATAATTTCAAGAGTGTAAGTAAACTTATGCCATGCAGCCACTTTATAGTCCAAGTAACACAGGAAGTCTTACTGTAATAAGAATGGGAGTTAATGTCTAAGAATTCTAACTAGCCCGTCTTCTCCTAGAAATATATATATTTTTAAGTTTCTGAATAATATTTATGTTTTTGCTTTCTCCTGTAATTTCTTGAGCATTGACCAAGTACATACAATTTTTCTTTTAAACCAACTACCAACAAATAATTTATTTTTTCCAGTCCTTAATTCCTTTATAATCTACAATCCAGCTAATGCCTGCCTTTCAAGATTGTTAAGACTTTGCTGTTCTTCATTCAGCATCATGAAAGAGATCCTGTGTAACTACTGTCATTTTAGTATTTGGGAACAAAATCCCTGAAGTACTGATGCACCAATGTTGACAATCTGCCTACTAAGCTACTACGTATTACATCAGTATGTGCCATTCTGGTCTGTCCCTGGTACGCTCAGTTCATTAGACCTAAGCAAACTGTTTTTTGCTTTGGTCTTAGTTCTTTGTTTTCCTCCACTTTTTTTTTCTGGTGGCTCACACACAGACAGCAGTGACAAAACTGTCAGCAGTTCATAAGGGGGCCAAACCCTTTCAGATGTTGCATACAAGTTTCTGAGCTGTTTTCAGATTTACTTCCTTTCTTGTTTCCTTTCAGATATCCCTTTGATGCCACTGAGTTGATTTGGACATCAGATATACAGTCAGCATGTGGGACAATTTCCCTACAAACTGGCCACACTCACAGTCATGACTAGTCTGTTGGATCTTCAGAGATCAAAATGAAATGCATTCGAAGTCTGTGTTGTTTTTCTACACTCTAGACTGTAACAGCAAAGTACTCTTGGAGCCAAACTTCCTTAAAGTTGACAGGACACCAGACTTAGTAGTCATATGGACACCAGACTGGATCCAACTCCAGTAGCTGGAAATGAAGATGACAAACTTTTTAAATTTATCACAGAAGAGATTAAGAGGTGCTGATCAAAATGTAAGCAATATCATCATAGTCTGGACCACTGTAATTATTCCATTTAACCCACCACTTACTGGCACCTAAATATACCTCCTTTTGATTCTCTCTCCAGTTCTGTCTGTTTTATACAATACACAAAAAGGTAGAATTTTTACAAGGCCACAGGAGTTTGGGAATTTTTTTTTTTTATAAAAATATTAATTTGGAAAGTGGAGAGTTACAATCCATATATTATACAGTTAATGCTGTATTATATATATATATAATATATATAATATATATATAATATTCTTTGCTGCACTGCAGTTTTATGTCCATGCTCCTGTGTGGCAGGCTGGAGGGAGGGGAAGGTAGTCTGCTTACAGGGCAGTGCAGAGTCTTGGCTCACTCAAAAAAAAAAATACTATGGTTTGGGCCTTGATGTACCCAACAGAGAGGATTCCCACTGCTCTTCCCAGCTGGGCCAGCAGTGGTGAATAGGTCTACAGAGAGGAAAGGGAGGGCTGACCCTTTAACCACCCCATAAAGAGGCAGCGAGGTCTACCAAGAATGGGATATCATGTATTTACTGTCTGCAGCATTTTTTTTTCATGGATACATGTATGGCAGACAACATAAAGTACAGACAGAGACAAGAACAGCATAATGCTGACTGAGGTACAGATGGAAGCAGTTCACGCAGGAAACAGGACTCCAACGGTTAACATACAGTCAGGTCTAAGTAATGCCAGAATCCCAGGTTATTTGGGAAGACATAAAATGGACATAGGTGCATAACCTTTCCAGATTATATGGAATTATGGAACTATACTCATAGTTATTTACAGCTTTTCAAGTTATTCCACAGCAAGAAGAGGAGCAGATGGAATGATGTGAAACAAAGAGCCACAATGAGAAAAGAGCCTCAAAAGAGGAAGAGCTTGACCAGTATCTCCATCAGGAGTGACCATGAAAGAGGAAATATTTAAGCTTCCTTGCTTGGAAACTAGTTTTACATGGTTTATTCAAAAGATTTTGCTAGAATCACAGAATGGCCAGGGTTGGAAGGGATCTCAAGGATCATGAATCTCCAACCCCCCTGCCACATGCAGGGCCA
>JAOWBP010052656.1:0-12560 GCA_028571105.1 Tragopan temminckii
AAATGTCTCCAACCTAATATAGTCCACTTTTCTAAACATCTATAGATGCAACATTGTCAACATTGTTTCTAGGACAATCACAATAACTTGGCATCAATTACAAAATTTGTTGGAGCCAATGTATTTGATTCACAACAGTAATATTGAAGTAGCCGGCTACTTCCTATTATTAAAGCAGAATTACAACTCTAGTTAAAAAGAACAAAGTGGCTCTTATGACACTGTAAGGAAGTAAGTCTATCTAACAAATGAGCTAAGGATTTGTCCTCTCAATTGCTTTATCCATTCAGGAGAAAAGTTTGACCCTTAATGCGCTGGCTATCATTTCGATACGTACTAGACTTTAAAATATTAGTGATACTTTTGAGATTTTAGTTGGCAAGCTGGATCAAATAAAAAAGCTCCCTCTTTGAAAGGGTAAGTAACAGCAGAACAAGGGAAAATGGTTTGAAGTTGAAGGAAGGAAGATTTAGGTTGGATATCAGGGAGAAGTTCTTTGCTATGAGAGTGGTGAGGTGCTGGAACAGGCTGCCCAGAGAGGCTGTGGATGCCCTGTTTGTTCTTGGAGGTAGTCAGGGCCAGGATGGAAGGGGCCCTGGGCAGTCTGGTCTAATATTAAATGTGGAAGTTGGTGGTCCTGCCTGTGGTGGGGGAATTGGAGATTCATGGTCCTTGAGGTCTCTTCCAACCTGGGCCATTCTGTGATTCTGATTCTGTGATCAAATAGTGGATAAATTTTCATAATGTTTTCCCCATAAGTTTCAGATCTGAGTGTTTAAAAGACTGGCAAAATATCACCTATTTTACACTTTCAGACAAAGTGCACAAAACAATTTCTGAGGAATAAACTAACAGAGAGATAGGAATTATACTACCATATACAGGAATCCAAAAATACAATCACTATGTACAGGCAGAGGACAGTAAGTGTCTTTTAATCTTGCTTCATTCAGATTGAAGATAAGACTGTTTCCAGAGATAACATGAAATGTAGTGTCTCAGCCATTCCCAGGTAACAGAAGCTTTAAGGTTGTATTAAACTGTCCCAGAGAGTACAGAGAATAACACCTTTCACATTGCATCCTTCTACTCCTGCTTCCCAGAAGTGTACAATACAGGGCAAGGGGTATGCTACTCATCTCTCAATCATCATTTATTACACTCCTCCATTACTGCTCCACTGGGATTACTTTTGTAATTGAAGAACACGAAACATTTTGTTTTTGATTTTCTGTACTAATTAATTATAAAAATCAGTGCATGACAAACACACACCCCTTCATGATACTTTTATGATACTGCACCTTTTTCCTGTTCAGCTGCTTCACTAAGTTCAGGAAGTTTAAGTCCAACTAAATTTTGATTTCTCATCAAAATATGCTCCTGTTAAGAAAAACAATAACATTTCCAAGTAACTTAATTAAAAATTTCAGTGTAAAGAGCTCTGACATGTGAACGCTAAATATAACATTCACTTTGTTTAATAAACGTAACAGAGATATTTATATGAAGCTATAGTTTATTGGTATTGCATATTTCAAATTTCATGCATGCATTATTTAGCAAAATTACTGGTCACATGAATAGATTTGCAACTTGTTCCTCCCCTGCTCTAGTTGAAAAAAGGAGTTTTAATAAATGAGAGTGAAAAAAGCACTGTTGGATATAGCCACAGTACTAAGCAAGTGTCCTCAAACGAAATGAGAAAATTCAGAGTATGAGATACATAAAATTGACACTTTATTCAGTAGGATTTGCTTACATCAAAGCTTCATTGCTACTGTATTCTGCCACTATTCCCTGCAGGTAAAAAGAATGTACACTTAAGGACTAAACTTCACCAATATTCTTTCTCTTTCTTTATCACCTTATTTCCTACTTTCATATTCTCAAGTATATTTAAAATTCACAAACATCTGCTTTCATTTATAAGATAATTCTCATTAGAGTCAGAACTCAAATCCTTCATAACTGGAATTACATTTCACGTTGTGTTAATTTTTTGATTCTAACTACTAATTGTGTTTAACAGCCAGTAAGATACTCAAAATCATACGGCTCAAGCATCTCTATAACAAACATTTCTAATACATATGTAGTAAGAATATATGTGTTATATAAACAGGAAAAAAGATGAATAACCAAGCTGACATTCCTAAGCAATACAATGACCAAAGTGCAGGATTTGAGGCCCTCCTCACCATTATTATGATGGTCTAAAGGAACTATGACTTTTAAAGGGGAGGAAGTGAAAAGTCCTGCTCTGTTTACAATATGTGTGTACATCTCGGTCGCTTTATGTTGGTGATTTATTTTTTTCATGTCACTTCTTTTTCAGTAAAATGGCTAATTCTTACAGCTTACTTCTAAAACTCTGGACGCTATAAGACTTTCTCTGAGGGTGTTCAAATAGCAAAAAACTGTACCAAAACAACTTCCTGTCACCTGAGATATTTTAAATTTAATATTATTGCAATGTTCAGTATTCCTGAATGCTACGACTACTGCCCTTAAAAAGGAAATTGCCAATAGGTAAAAAGGATTCAAAAAACGCCCAACTGAACAAAGTAGAAGTGATTTTTAAAACCAAAGAACACTTACAAATAATTTGAGTTGCAAGAGGTTTTAAGCCCGTAAACAAAACTATAGTATCCATTTTTAAACTTAAGTTAAAGCTTTCAGCTTATATACAGGTCTCACTCCTTTCACACAGAAATCAGCCTGTTAGCAATTTGTAAGAGTTCTGAGGAAAATTCTCAAGGAACAGAGAAAGCACAGTGAAATGTAAGAAAGGAAGTGAAAGAGTCTAAGCAACCCTTTTAAAGAGAATGTTATTATATCCTCAGGAAGGAAAGATTCTTCAGAACTAAAATTCTTCTTAGAAACCAGAAGAGATCATTTTACTTGTAAGTATGTTTTACAAATGACATGATCATTAATCAACTGCTTCCTGTTTATAGTTCATGTAAACTATGCAAAAAAGAGAAACCGTGATTTACACTCACCTTTTTGTCATAATGAAAACAATTAGTTCGCTTGACACTCGTATTATAATTATTTCTGAGGACAAAAACATGCGTGTGCAAGAGCACATGTGCATATTGAAGAGACAACAGTACAGTTGATGCATATTGCGAGTGAACTAGGAAACAAAGTAATTCCATGGCATTTAGTTATAGGTTACAATTTACTGAAGTTGCAAAGGAAAAATTTTACAATATCATGTTGATTTTGCTAAAACTGCTACCCATTATATTAGTGTACATTTCTTAAAATGATGAAAATAAGGCTAAGCAAGTTGAAAGTTCAGTAAGATACAAAAACAAGTTCAAAGCAGGATACAGTCAGGACTCACCTCTCTGAGTTTTGTCAATTTCTGCATCCGAACAGGTTGAACTTGGATTTGGAGGTCTTTGAATGCTTTTGTTTGATTGCTGGATTTATTACCAACAACAAAGCTTTTATCTTCCTCAGATGGTAACTTTACGGGTATTTTATCTTTCTGCCCAGGCTCTAAACTATCCCATGACACAGCTCGTAGTAGAGGAGGACGCAGCCCACACAGTTTAAATTCTGGTTTAAAAGAAACTTTATGGTCCCTCACTTCTGGAACAGGACTTTTTAGCTTTGAGTCTATATTTCCTATTCCTGGTCCTGGTAGATAGGTTCTTAAAGGAGCATCATTTTCTTTTGCTTTCTTGAGGAAGGATTTTCCAAGTTCATTTTCAGAGACGTTCAAGCAAGTGTTAAGAGACATTCTGCCACCATCACTACCTGAAGGGGAGCACTTAGGTAAAGTATTTACATGCATACGTGGATCAAAGTTTTCTTTTTGTTCAGAGAGTTTTTCTTTGGGGTTTTCAAAACCAACAGAACGAGGAACCAACCTTCCCTGAGAAATCTTTCTTTGATCATTCAGCCTGCGATCCATCAATCCTTTGCAAACATTCTGAAAGCAGAGGGACACGAATAAAACAGAGAAACAAATGTGATTTTCTCTTCCCCTGTATAGGGTCATTTTCCTTCACATTGATGTTTGCTTTTAAACATGTGCTGTTAACAGCAGAATAATTTTTAAGTGTGCTTGAAAAAAAGAAAGAATTGAGAGTCTCTTCTCTGAATCTTTAAGATAATATCCTTCTCATTCCAGAAATCCTCACATAATCAGGATTCTCATCATCTTAACATAAGTTGATCAACCTAACGTAAGGTTTGCCTGAGTATGTGCCTCTAATCCCAGATCTTACAGAATTTCTAGATTTCTTGGCTTGATTGTTTTCTTTTTGTTTGTTCCTCATCTCCCAAGAGAAAAAATTTAGGCTTGTACACAGATATAAAGAACATACTGTAACTTCTCCCTATATTTGTCAGATCTCCTTGTTCCTATCTAGTTCCATTTCTAGTAGTGTGTTTAATTCTATATAATACTGCTGAAAAATTGCATTAAAATATACTTGATTACTCTGTTCACCAGTCTATACCTTATCTTTGTTCTGTTCTACTGTTACTTGAGGTAAATAATTTGCACTTTTTTACTGTGTGCACAGGACTTCATTTTCAGGCAGCTTTAACGACAAAAGTCCTACCAGCCAAATATAAGACTATTACAGGCTTTAGGGCTAAGGAAATATCGTTAAGGTATGTTAGTCATCCTATTCTCACTGTGATACAGTAAGATACAGAGACAACTGAGGCAGTTGTATAGAATATATGCATGCAAACTATACAGAATCTTACTCTGCATATATCACCACAGGTTATAATTTGGTTGCAGTCTCCGTAAGAACTGACAAAAGAACAACTGCTTATTCCTTCTCTACTTTAGTACTGAATCTGCAATTTTGCTAAGAACACCTGTGCCAGTTACTTAAGGCAACAAACACTCCACTGGGGGGGGTCTGACTGGAGTACGTTGCTACTCTTCCCCTTTGTAGTTACTGCTCCAAAACTCTGTTGTTACGTATTTAAAGCATTGCCTAATCCACTCGCGACAAAATCTTTTCAAAGGGCCATGTGATGCTACCTGAAGCAAATTAGAAAGCACCCACATAAACTGTACAACAAATAGCAACATGAGGTTGTAACACCCTATCAGTACCCACTACTAAGTATGGTAACCTCTTCTGCTCAACTAAATAGGTCTAGCAGTGTTCATCCATCTGAAACAGAAGCATACGCTGAAGTGGCTGAAGTAGGTATTTTAACTTTAGAATTAAAATTACTCAGCATATTGACTTTAATTAAGATAGAGCATGAATAAAAACGTGTGAACGATAGGATGCAGAGCACTGCTGTAGCCTGTTTTCCTCCAGTATATTTTGGTGCTTTGCAGTTTCTTAGTTAAGTATGCTTTTTTTCCTTAGTTGAGTATTGCTATCCTGTTCATTTAGCAAACAGTTCTTAGTTTATTTAGTCACATAAATAACTTGACGTGCTCAGAAAAAAACAGATAGTTTTAGAACACCATGTAAAGCACTTACCTCTGCAGTTTGCCTGTCATCCTCTTTAAAAGTTCTGTTATTCTAGCAAAAAAAAGGTAAGGAAAAAAAATTGTTTGTCTTACAAGATTTTCAATGTTGGATATAGATAGTAAGGAATGACCTTTAATACGTAATTTTATTTTTATTTTTACATTGTCCCATTTATTCATGAAGTAATCTTATGAACTAGTTTTTTCCACAGATTAGGATTACATTGGATCTTTTTTCATTTAATATACTTCACAATTCTCTGTGATCCTTCAGTGCTTATTACATCATGGATTTCAGAGTTCAGAATTAGCATTTATTAATTCCTGAATTTGTAGAAAAACATGCCAATAATCTCACTTTAGCATAGAAAAAGGTACTGAAAACACTCGCTTTCCTCAGGGATGAATAAGACAGTGTAATATGATGCAGTACTTTAATAATAAGATTACTATGCAGAATACTCAGCAATTCCTTACCTGAACTGGAGATACTGACTCAACACTAGTGGCTGTACATACATCAGATCCTAGGAAGACACATGTGATTAAAGCATGATGAAATCCTGGTGGTTTTGCTCAAAAATTTGAATTCTGCACATTAGCAAATCCATACACACACACTTACATATAGCATGCTAAGAACAAAATACAATAAAATACTATTTAAAAAGAAAAATAAAACCTGAAATATAAGAAGTGAAAGATCTTCAAAATGTAGCAAAATTCTATTATTAAAAAGAGTAAAAACCTGTATCCTAGAAGCAGCACTACAGGAGTACAGAAAAATATAAAAGTAAATATACAAGCCTTAATGAACTTTGTCATATTCACAAGTAGATGCTTTTATCTACAGACTAATTTATTCTCCAGAGGAAACTATAAACATATTTTCGGTGACTATTTATATATGACTTGAGCCTGCATAGAACTTTTTACCTGATGGAATAGGAAGAGTAAGAGAGTTGCTCCGAGACGTTACTGGTGAAACTTTTGGACTAAGGGTAGGTGAAACCGCTTCATTAAAACAAAGAAGAAAAAAAAAGAAAGTAATTTTACTCTCTAAGTTTATGGTTTCTGAATTTTTAAAATTCAGATAAGATTAAAACATCAGTCTCGTAGTCATCAAATTAAAACATTAGTATCGTAGTCCTCATCAGACATTTGTCCAAAGCCCAAATAGTCACTTTAATTGTCAAATTATACTCGACTACTAGGGACTTAGAGTAGGCTTTATCTCATGTATTTAGCACAAATTAACAAGTTTTGTTATACATAGAAGATTTATTTCCCTCAGTTTCATGAGTTCTGCAGAGAAGTGGACACAAGAGGACTCATAAGGAATTTAGAAAAAAAAGAAATTTTTATTTAAAAATATATAAAGTTTTATTTCCTTGCATAAAGTGTCAATCTGATTTTAAGACAGGATTTTCTTTTGGTTTGGTATTTCAGAACTAATTTATAGTCCTATTTAACGACAAAATGAGATTTTGTCCTAGCCCTCAAACACTTAAGAGAAACTATTTCTAATGACACTCCAGAACAATTTATTCTATTTCTTTTTAATGAAGATCTGATTCACTTAGCTTAGTTTATGATTATATCCAGAATAAAAGTCAGTATAGTTATATCTGGGTTCTATGGTTTTCTGCAGTACAAACATTTTGTCAAAGTTTCATTTTATCAGCAGTAGGCACTTGACGCAGAAAATCTTGAAAAAAAAATTCTGATTTTTTGTTTGTACGTTTGTTTAAGATTCTGACTGAAACACTTCCTCTTTCATGGTACGTTGTCTTCAGTGTACAATTCAGGCACCTAGAAACATTGTCTTCCACTGTTAAATCTAAATATCAAGATTGATATTTTCTATTTTGCACTGAAAAGTGAAGAGAAACTGAGGGACCTTGACCTACAAATTAACAAAATGTATGCATACATTAGCAGTGCATGCATTACAGTAGACGCTTATTTGTGCTTTTGCAGATTTCCAGTGTACAATCTAAAATTGTATTCTCAAAATCTATACCTACCTGTGGGTGACTCTGGGAGGCTGCTTCTTGACTTTCTGCCTCTGCGCATTAGAAATCTTTCGCTCACTTTCTTTGCTTCTTCTAGTAATTCAAGGTTCTTCTTTTTGTCTTCTTCTGATATGCTGACATCTGGTAGCTGATCATTTACCAGATCAATCACATGACCATTGTTGTCTGGGTTGAAAAGGGCAGAATTAGAACAGTACCTCATGTATCTGAGCTGCACTTTGGAATAACCAGTATGAAAATTATCTTTAAGTTAAGCTTTGAGTTTCCATTAATTAAAAAACCATGCCCACTCATCTTCTAATCCTGTTATATTCTCAATTTTAGGTCATCAAAAACACTGATAACCTTCTGAGATTCTAGTTTGTCACAACAGAATTGGCTTTAGATCCGTCTCAACTAATAGACATGGCATTTCTGCTGTAGACCTAATTTTTCCATGAGTTTTGTTTTTTCCGGTTTTTCAAGGCTAAGGTCCCATGAATCTGGCATAGATTTATGCACACTAGCACTAGTTTTAACATGTAGGTGATTCCATTAAGTCTTCTATAGAAAAAAAGTACGGACTTCAGAATTAAAATATATGTATTTCTTACAGATAAGGTATTTCCACAAACACAGAAGCAACAATAAAGCTACACCTGGCAAAAATATAGGCAAAATTTTAATACCTAAAGCCTAAGAATTATTAAGCTACTTAAAAAGTAAATTGATCTCTATCATTTTGTAAATATGCACGAATTTCCCAAATGAATTCTAGATCCTAACAGAAAATGCAACTGTTAAAAAAAATACATTGTTAAAGATAAATAAAAACAAAAACTGAAATTCCTTTTCCTTATGTTCACTTATGGTCACATTAGATATGCAGCCCAGGAGAGTGCATGGACCAAAAACTGAAAGCCGCAGACCTACGCTTAGATTCTTGGACTAAAGCATTGTTTTCTGAAGAGTTTTTAACTAGTTGTCAAAGAAACTCACTAATCTTTGGCTTTCAAATTGGTTGAAAACAATAATATTTGAGCACTGATTTTTAAATTCTTTAGGCTACCACTAAGCAAGAAATACAGCCTGTTGGTTCTGTCTGTACGAGTTGGTGTGAACAGCTTCTACAGATGTTTATAGAATTTTAGGAAAAGCATTACCAGAAGACAGCTAGCCAAAGAAAGGAAAGATATATGCTGCTATGAACAGTGAGCACCTTCTCTCTGCATGGCTGAGAAGTTAATCTCAGTACAACAGTGGAAATACTGCTTGCATGAACTCTTATTAAGAAATGAAGAATAACTTCTCTAGGATAGCCTGCTTGTTGTCATTAAAGGTTTATTGTGACATGATAGACAAACTGGATAATTTGAGACTTAAGTTCCCTTTGACAGCAAAAGTTCTAGTGTTTTAAAAGTAACGAAAATCAGTATTACTGAACAGTATTTTGAACACAGCAGGGATTTTAAGCTTGTGCATCTCTGGCCTTCTAGAAATATTAAGCTAAAATACTAATCTAACAATTTTGTGAAACTAACCATATATATATTTCTCTGGACCTGTTCACATGCGAGCCACTTATGATCATAAACTCTTGATCACTATGCATTATGGTACCAATATTCACAGTGCGTGCATTACAAATAAGCATGCATAGGAAAAAAAAGGATGTGGACAAAAGAGTCAGACTCTATACCTATGTCTTTATTGCACATCACATTTTCAGAGAAACATCCTAGCTTAAATGAATAATCATTTCTTACCAACAGAAGTCAATGAACTTGTTGAATTTCTAGTGGCACGGTTAGAATGTCTTCTATGAGGACTACGAGGTCTAGAGAGAAAAATGAATGAAAAAAATTATGGGAATACGTCACTAAGAAAAAAAAAGGCTCTACATTTCTACTACCTCCAAAATATTAACATTAAGAGAGAAAACATTAATTAAGTAATACACTCTTAAAAATATATTGGAATGGCATTAAGAAAGCATGAAATAAAAACTGAAAGTATTTCCATTTTGCCTTCACTCTAACTTCCCAGAAAATCTTGAGTTTAATGATTGAGTTCTGTTCCATATTAAAAGTGAGGTCAAAGACTTATGGAACTTGAAGGTAACATATGAAAGCTTTTACTGCCTTTCATATTTTAAAAAATGCAGTTTTTATATTATGGTATAATACTCATCTAAATACAGTATGTCACAAAAAGTTATTCTTAGTCTTTATAAGTTGTTAGTTTCCTAAAATAAGTTTTATGCTTTAAAATTATTTCTTAGGCTACCGCAATCACACCGAACCAGAGGAATATCTCATAAAATTAAGTGATGAGCCAGCAGATAATGCTTTTTAAAAATGGTTAATTTTTAATTAACCATTTAATTGCTTAAGCAATGGTTAATTGCTTAAGCAATCTTCAAGTTCAGGAAAGCATACTTTAAAGATACAAGCAAATCATAGCACAGATCTTGATCAATAGTTTCTGATTAGTTTTTCATATAATTTAAGGCCAGGTTAATAAATTTCCAGGACAGTAAGTATGCTTTATTAGTAGAGTGAAAATAACAGTAATTCCATTCAGCAACTTACTTCCATGTATGCTAGAACTCAAGGTGCAATTTTTGCTCTGTCTACCTGAATAGGCCCAAACATTTGCCTCAAAACTCACTGTGTTTAGTTGTTATATACTCTGTTCTTTCAACTGTCTATCTTAGAAATGTTTTCTGCTTGAATTTTTAACTGATACATATTTTATCGCAATAGCTCAGGAGTGCAGTCCTATCTCTTTCCAAAGCTCTTACTGCTTCAATGGAAATATTTATATGAATAAGTGCAGCACTATTGGTATATGTATATATATAAGCAGTAGTCCAGAATTAGGGATTTAGTTATTAAAGGAATGTTTTTCAATTTAATAAAACTTTCCCATGTAGGGAGGCTGGGGAACTTCATTACATCAATTGCTGATAGACTGTGTCCAGGTTAATATTTAAGATTTAGACATAAGAAGAGTATGTGTACTTTTGCCATGCACTGAATATGAGGAATTAAACTGTCAGTCATCTTAGTAGCAGATATACAATTATAGCACACACACACACCATTTTATGTCTACGGAAGGACTAAGTAACTTTCTCTTCATTGGCCATAGTCTACTTTCAGAAGGATAGATTTTAAAAGTTGTAGCTGTCAATTGAAGCATGCATAACTTCCACTTACATTTTTGTTTAAATTACTCTATTTTGAAAGATTAGAAAATAAACATTAATTTTGAAGGATACCAATTTAGGTTTGCAGGATTAGTGACATAAGAAACTGTTCTTTAATATCAACTGTACTTCCGACACCCAAATTCTCTGCACCCAAAAGGAAAGACAATATAACCTAATTACTACAGGGGCTGCTCCCAAAATAACGTCTCCGATTTTACTATTGTTGGCTGACAAGGTCAGGCAGATGGTGGTACGGCAATAGAACTTGAAGCTGCCCACCAATATATTCTATTACATTTTGTTTCTGTGTAACAGATGGCAGCAGAGGGGCAGTCTGACAAAAAGGCGTCTAACGTGGAAGTATGGATGAAGCAAAGGTGTGTCATTGAATTTGCCCGAGTAGAAATAAGTGGAACTCATTGACATTCTTCAGTGTTTGCTGTATGTTTATGACAACCAAACTGTGGATGTGAGCACAGTGAGGTGGTGGGTGGTACATTTCAACAGTAGTAACAGCAGGTCAGCTCCACTGGTTCAGATTTGTATGAGCAGAGAATCGCTGGTGAAAATGCACAGCTTATGGTGGTGACTATGCTGAAAATCAGTATTTTGTAGCTGAGAATTTGCTCTAGCAAATAGTGTTGTTGTGTTCTTTGTATCTGTTGGAGTTTCCATGGGAATAAATAGGAGCATTACCTTTGGAACAACCTATGTACAAGGTCACATCAATAATATTTTAATATGACACACATTACAAAGAAAATTCTTAGAAAAACTCCTGGAATTACTGTACAAATTATGCATAGATTGGTAGCATATGATGTAGTACCTGTTAACCAGATTTTTATCGATTTCTACATCAGGCATACCAGCATTCTCTGGAAGAACAATAGAAGGCGTACTGCTTGTAGTTCCTTCAGCATCAGTGTCCTGAATGATTTGTAATAAATATAAAAATAAAGTTAAACAGAAATTCAAAGTACTGAATATCCATCTGAGGGAAAAATAATTGGGATTTTTCTATTTAGCTTACAAATGACTGAACTGAGAATTAGCTTTTATTTGGTAAGACATATTTGAGTTACAAACCTTTATTTATACTGCTAAAAATTATAATTGCTTCTGCTAGGCATTAGTATGTAAAACAAGAATGCTGTATTATTTAGTCATTTTTATTCTAAATTTTCCTTGAAATAACATCCCAAAGCTCCATAAGAAATTATGACTTCAATTGGCAGTTGGCATTTGTGTCTCTGCTCACGGCAGGGAAGTTAGAACTATACGACCTTTAAAGACCTTTTCCAATCCAACATTCCATGATTCTGTGACATTTCTGAATCTTGAAGAGGAGCATGTTTACTAACCCTGGCACAAAGCCACTTACATTCAACTGTTATAAATAATATTTTGCAAACATCATTTGCTCTCAATTGTGCTTACTACTTTAAGAATATTTATCTATTAAAGGCTGACAGAGCATAATGAATTCAAAATAAAAAAATAATTATTTTAGTAATATTTGTTAATACAGAAAATAAAGAGCTGTTGTAAAAAATAATTGTTGCATTTGAATAATTACTCATGATAATTTAGCTTAACACATCAATGTTTTAGAGCATAGAGATTTCAATCATTTTGATTCTTTGTAACGAAAGTCATCAATTTATAATTTTGTTTCAGTCATCTAATGATTCATGGAGAAGTTGGGGTAGTCCTAAGGTTTGTTACAACAAGCAAGTGGCAATAGTATAAACTGAAATAAAACTATATGCATATAGAAAGATATTATCATAGAATCATAGAATGGCCTGGGTTGAAAAGGACCACAATGATCATCTAGTTTCAACCCCCCTGCTATGTG
>JAOWBP010052657.1:0-12557 GCA_028571105.1 Tragopan temminckii
CTTGGAGGTATTTCTACATAGTGCTGATCTCAGATGTAGTAACCAAAATGTGTGACATCCTCTAGGTTTGCGAAGAGCAACTTGGAACTCAAATACTATGATTCCTGTTAAAGGATATACTTGTGTCAGCTTACATTCTGTTCTGAGTCCTTTTTCTTTATTTCTTGCAGATAATAAGTTCAGCCAGTCCATGTGCAGACTTTTTTTTTCAAAGCTTGTCCTCTGAATTGAGAAGAACTCATGTGCAATCTCAAACTCACGCATCTCAAAGGGCTGTGAAGCAGTCATTTGATGAGGCAGTCAAGTTGATACAAAGATGCAGTGAAGTGGACTTGAACATTGTTGTACTATGGAAGGTATGCTTTTTTAAGTTTTGCAGAAGTAAGTTATGAAAGTAGGTAGATAATGATGTAGAAAATAATATAATATGGCACCTTGAACTTTCAAGCATGCTTAGAAAAATTGTATCTTCAGTTTTGTATAAAATCAGACTAATGAACTAAAGTTTTGATAAGGAGAAATAGTCTTAATACTTGTTAGTTTACCAACTGTACTTAAATGATTTTTCCAGTGTCCTACATGTGTCCTGTTCTTAATGTTCTGTTTTTAAAAAATAAAACTGGAAATTGTGAATTTTGTTATGCTTGCTTCTATCAGAGAATTGTAAAAATGTGACTCAGTTTGCCTAAAAGAGGGGTACACAATTATTCAGAATGCAAATAATATGTATGGCAATTAGCAGTTTGAACCTGAGTTGTGTGTGCTTACAAAGTTAAAAGCGTAAGCATAAATATGTAAGTCGTGCCAGCATTGGAACAACTCATCTTCCACTTCTGGAGAAAATCAGTAATTCCGTATTAAGAAGTTTATCATTTTAAAAAAAAATTTTGTCTGCTAATGTCTTTGTATTTTGTAGGCATATGTTGTGGAAGACAACAAGCAGCTTATTTTGGAAGGCCAACATCATATTGCCCTTAACACAGTTGGGAAGGAGGCGTTTTCATTTCCTCAGAAGCAGGTAATCTACTATGAATTTTTTCTTAGCGAGTGCTTTTTTTCCCCCCAAATGTACTTGATGTGCCTTCCAGTAAATGGAAATAAACTGACCCACTTCTTGTAAAATATAACAGAAGACTTGTAAGGTGCCACTATTTGGTTGTTTCATTAACTGTTCTCTGTTATTTCAGGCTGGATCTAAAAGGTTATTAATGGTATTATGTCAAATTGATAGTGAATTGATGAATTTATTTTAAGAGTTACAAAATTAAAATTATTCTACACAGCTTCTAATTAAAGATCTTTATCGTAATGTCTTAAACAGAAGAGCAGAAACACTGGGAAAAGTAGCAAGGCAGTGGAAGTTTCAATGGAATATATCAATAGTTTACTATTTCATGTTAAATTTTTATAGCGTATTTGCTTATGTAATTAACATCTGTAAGAAACTTGTGGATATCTCTTGGTATGTGAAACAGTAATAACTATGGAATTTAAAGATTGGTGTAAAAATATGTATGTTAGACACAATTTTTGCATTATGATTAATATGCAGAACAAAATACGTCTAGCATTCTGCTAACCAGTATAATGCTGCGTTTTCTTGTTTTGGTGCCAGTTTACTTACATCTTCCAGCATTGCAAGATTTTCCTTTTAGTCCTTTTGTACTGTGGAATAGATGGAATGGGACATGTAGTTTGAGCTAAACTGTCTGCTCTTAATTCCTACTGGGGATAAAAGGAAAGTAAAGGTTGAATTTCTGAAGAGGATTTTTTTCTTTCCCTCGCAAAAGCAAAAACAAAAACCTTTGCATGTATGAACTCAAGCTATGCTGAACATTATTTTACTGTATTGGTCTAATTACATCTACTCTTTCTGGTGTTTTCTTCCTTCTTTTAAGATGTATGTAGAACAATCAATAACACTAAGTATCTGAAGTTAGGAAGTAGAATGCTGTGAACTTCTGCTCCTAATCTCATTGAGGTCTGGTTCTTGTAAGTCACTGGGGAGAGAAGCAATAGGAAAGAATCGCACTTGTATCCTAAAACAAACGTGGCACTGAACATTAGACATGTAGGGATGGGGACTTGCTTTTTTTATGTTGACTGCATCTAGATAGCTTAATTGAATTTAGTTGCTTCAAAGTAAGTGAAATGAATCCTGCCGCTAGCAACAAAACGGGTCAGGATGTATCCACAATTCGTTTTGAGGGTTGAATGCTACTGTTCTACAGATTGTAGAGACCACATTCTCAACAATATTCTTGTTACAAATGCAAATAGAAGCTGCATTGATTAATGTATTCGCTTTAAGAGTAAGGAGCCAATTTTCAGAACTTATTTGGAATCACTCTGTGCCTTGGAAGCAGAAATCTTTCTGCACTGTCATGCAGTTGAAATCTAGTTTATAAAGAGAATAGTGTTTTCGTTTTTTCTTTTAGTATATGCTTAATTGCTACATCCTCATGGTGTAACCAAAGCTCAGTCTGAATTTGGACTTCAATAGCTTGTAATCTCAGGACTGTTGAGGACTGAAGTCTTCTACACTCGTTTTGTTTTGATTGACATTTTATGTCACAGGAGAGAAAAGAAACTCCACTGAGATGGAAGATGAAGTAGAACCTTACAGTCATCTAGGTTGAAAAAGATATTCAGGATTACCAGCTCAATCATAAACCTGTCCTACCAAGTGTCCATCACTAAACCATGTCCCTTGTTGCCCTATTCATGCATCACTTAAATACCCCCCAGGGATAGAGATTGCACTTGTTCCCTAGGCAGCCCGTTCCAGTGCTTGGCTACCCTCTCCATTAAGAAGTTATTTCTAACATCTAATCTAAAGCTTCCCTTGTACAACTTGAGATCATTTGCTGTCATTTCTCGCTTAAGAAAACAGACTGACACCCTCCTTGCTAAATCCTCCTTTCAGGTAGTTGTAGATAGTGATGAGGTGTCAACTCAGCTGCTGCTTCTCCAGACTAAACAATCCCAATTCCTACAACCACTCCTCATCTTTTTTTTTTTTTCTAGTCTTTTCATCAGCTTTGTTTTTCTCTCTACACATTTGAGTAATTCCTCACCCTTGTAGTGAGGAGCCCAAAACTCTCTGTAGTATGCAGACTTTGGTCTCTCTTGTGCTGTGTATGAGGGGGTAATTGCTTTACTAGTCCTGCTGGCCAGGCTATTTCAGGTGAAGGTCAGAATGCCATTGGCTTTCTTACTCACCTGGGCACACTGCTGACTCATACTCAATTGACTGTTGATCAGCACCTACAGATTCTTTTCTGTTGGCCAACTTTCTGATCTCTCCTTCCAAGCATATACTGTTGGTGGTATGACTCAACTGTGGGATCCAGCATTTTAGCAACGTTAAATGTCCAGTCACATGGCAGCTCATCAGTTTAGATGCCTTTCTGCAAAGCCCTCCTACCCTAAAGCAGATCAGCAGTCCTAACTTAACTGCCTGGAAACTTATTGAGGGTGCCCTTGATCACATCATCCAGATTGTTGATAAAAATGTTAAACTAGCCCCAGGTCTGAGCTTTGGGGAATGCCACTGGTGTCTAGCAAATGGTTTGAACTGAGCTCTGTGCACTATGACTCTTTGAGCCTGGCCATCCAGCCACTTCTTTGCCTAGGAAACTACGCGCTTGTCCAAGTTGTGAGCAGACAGTTTCTCCTGGAGGAGAAACTGGAGGCAATGGTTCCAAATGCGTTGCTAATATCCAGATAACGTTCGCAATCTTTTCCTCATCTATTAAGCAGGTCAGCATTTCATAGAAGGTTAGGTTAGTCAGGCAGGACCTGCCTTTTATAGACCCATGCTGGCTGCTTCTGATCAGTTGATTATCTTGTATAATAAATGATTGAAACTTCACAGCAATTAAATATGTGGAGTGAATGAAGTAAGGAGTTTAAAGAATCCCTGAAATGGGATTGAATTAGGCTATGCAGAGGAAATAACATACTTCATCTGTTTATGTTTGCATATTCTCTTTGAAATACTTAGCTCTTGAATTAAGGTTATCCAAGCAGTGAAAAGGGATGAAGGAAATCCCAAATTCAAACTGTACTTCTAACTTAATGTTTTCAGACTTTCAAACAGCATCTTTGTAAATCTGTGTTCTGTACTAGTCATCCAGCAAGGTTGGAAACTAGCCTGTTCCTGGGTGTCTTGGGCTGACATAGAAATAGTCTGTTTTCTGAGGAGTAGACAGCAGAGGGAGATGGAGATGCATACTTTTTACTACTACTTTATACAGTTTGATAAAGGGCTGCTCAGTTCTGCAGAATAAGTCTATCTGCAAGTTCTGAACAGTGGAGTCAACAAGGGTGCAAACATTGTCGCTCTGTGCATTTCTTGTTGTGTTTTCTTTTGTTATCGTTGCTCTTTGACTCTTTTTATTCTTTACTTCAGGAAGCTTTTTCTTCATGCTTTAGTAACCAGCAAAAGAACTGTTGCTTCTGGCAATGCAGCAATTCCCAACCAAGAACGGTCTCACAATAGAATTGGAGAAAACCCACTTCCCTTGTTCTAATTTATTTTAACCCTCTGAACAATTACTTCAATCTTAACTGGATTCTTCAAATAACTTGCTCTGAATTTTGGGGAGGGTTAATTTCTATGTACTTAATGACTTCTGCTTTGTCAATTGTTGTCTCTCTGAGACTGATTCTTTGCCTGCCCCTAAGGGTTTGGTTTAGATCTGTCCAGACCTCTAGGACCTGTCAGAGAAAAAAAGCTTCAGTGAACGTCTGTAGTAGAGAAGCACTAGACACCTCTAAATCCTTCACCTTAGGACTGCTCTCAAGCCAACCTGTATCTGTGCTTGGGATTTCCCTGACCTTGCACTTGGCCTTGTTGAACTTCGTGAGATTGGCAAGGGCCCTCCTCTCGAGCCTGTCCAGGTCCCTCTGGATAGTGTCCATTCCCTCTAGCCCTAGTCAACTAGGAATTCAGTGTGTAATTATATTGAACTAGATGTTCAGTATATAATTATAAATGTTAAATCTCTTTCTTTCTGATAATGGCAATGATAACAATGCCTTTGGAGCTTACTGATTTTCTGTCATTGGATTGCAGGGTTTTTATCTGTTTAAGTGGATGAGTTTGATTTTTGAATTTCTATACTTGAAAACATTATTTAATTTTTTTTGTTTTGATCATGTTCAAAAGCACATTGGCCTAATTACTGTGACGATTGTTTTTGAAATCGAAAATTTTAGGCTGTCTGATATTCCTTAAACTCTCCAAAGTGATTACATGTGAATATACCATTTCTATGCATCTGTTGGAAAGGATGAAATTCTCATATTGGAAGTGTCCTCTAAGACTGAGGGATATATTATGGATATATCTGTATGTATTTTGCTGTCTATTAAATATGTTATAAAATTCAAAAGATGTATTGATTAATGTGTAGGTTTTGACTTTTCCAACTTCAGTATTTTAGTTGCAGAAAAAAATCTAAAACTGATGTGAAAAATACACAATTTCAGAAGTATATATAATGATAATACACAATTTTGTTTCAGAGTAGCAAAAAACCTCTAACACTTATGGTCCTTATCTTTTTTTTGCAACTACTGAATATATGAAGATGGGAAAACCCTTCTACTTGAAACAGTAACCTTGGGTTTTATTTTAAATGCATATCTTTGAATTATGGCCTTTGTAGATGATGGCTTTGGTCAACAAAAAGCCTTCTAAAAACAGCTTTACTAGCACAAATTGTACCATTTGTAGCCATTGGGAGACTACTGTGGGGACAGTGTGGTTCTGTTGGTACTGTCCATTTCATGCTTCCAATTAAGAAACCCACAAACTTGAATGTTGCTATATATCTTGACATTCTGGTCAGTCTTGTCTGTGCCACTACCATTATGTATGGATGAGGTTTTCCAATTACATCTAAACCGTTTTCAAAGGGGAATGTCTTGAACTTTATTATGGTCTTCTTGAATGGAATATGTGGTGCTTGCTGTCTCATTGCAAAGCCTCCATGGACCTAAGTAACTGGAGTAGGTCAAAAGGTTGGCTTTAGGTCTCAGAACTTTTGTTTTTGTTTGCGTATTTTTTTAAAAGGCAAAACTTCATTTGAATTGGTGTTCTAGGAGCTGAGCAACAAAAAGCCACCTGTTTGATTTTTAGTTTAGTTTTACTTTACTTCTAAGTGTAAATGGCTGAATATCTTGAGGTTTTTACTTGATGCATTTTTGAAGGGAAGGTACAGGTCCCCAGGTGGATGTGGGCATCTTTTTTGCAGCCTTGATTCAATTTGTGAAGCTCCAAAGTTGGGAAGGTATAAATAATGCATCTTTAAACTTAGCATTTTATTAGATGTCTCTAAGTAGCTATCTGATCTGTATGCAGATCTTGGTTAACATTTGGAAGTGCTTAATTCTCTTCTGAAGCATAAGGTGAGAGAAACATATGCTAAATGTCTTCTTGTAGTCTTTGTTCCAGATTAAAAATAAATTACAAAAACTAGACATTGCATAGCTCAAATTGCAGGAACAGACATTGTTAGTTGAATCTGACACCTAGAGGGTGACTGGACTTAAAATTCAGCCCTGTTATGGAAAATTGTTAATCTTGCTGCCTTCCAGTCTTTCAGCAGATTAGGAGTATTGGAACTGAAGGCCTTGAAATATTAATAGCATTTTGCACTTTCACCAGTGAATGTTCCTGTTGTGTTTCATGATGTCTTTGTATATTTGTAGAGATAAACCTTCGTATTTGTCTCTTGTAGGGTTTAAAAAAAATACTCGGGAGTTCTGATTGGGAGGACTTGGAACAGGTAATTCACTCTAGGGCACATTACAGTGTGTAGGATGTTGGCATGTGGTTGAAGTGGGAGTTTGAGATAAAAAAAAAAACAAGAAAACTAATGAGAACTCTAGGAGCTAGTGTTTATCATTCTGTTAATTTCCATCAAATTAGGTACCCATAAGGTAGGAAGGAAATACCCAATTCATTAAAACATTAAAGTAATGTGGCGGGGGAGAAGTGTATTTCATACATTTCAAACTCGTTTCATTCATTTTCAAACTAATCTTCAGTAGTAAAGAATTTCAGGGGTGATTGAAAGCCTGACTGGTTTAGTTTTCCGAGTATTTCAGCAAAGGTTTACAGATTGTTTGCTGATTTCATTGAGCCCGGTGTGTATGTTTGAGTCATGTTTTCTTGTCTGTACAATTTTATCTTCAACTTACAAGGTACAACTCAGCAGTGTTAATTGAAAAATATTACTTTGTGCAGTGTACTGACTTATTGGTGTGCTTAAGTCTTTCTTCACTCTTTAACAATAGCATTGATTGCTGCAATTTTTTTCTGAAAGGTGGACTTTTTGCAGAATAGGTTCATAGGGCTTTTTCCTCAATAAATCCTGCTTGAAAAATAAATTATGTTGAACGCTGTTCAACAAAGTAGTGCTGTAATGCTGGACCAAATGCAGCCTGATTGACTCATTTGGTGTTGCATCTTTCTGTCATCAGATTTCTTCTGCTTCAGAGATTGGATCCTAATGTTACACGCAGAATCAAAGTAGTGTCCGTGCTTTACTTGGGCTTTCAGCTGAGGATGAGGAAAGGCAACTTGTATAGCACACTCTTGCAAATCTAATTTGTAAGATAGTCTGCCTTTTAAAATCCTTCTGTCATTGTTAGCATGTTGTCATAAACTTCTGTATTTTTTTCCTGTGAATCCGTCTGGGAAACTTGGCTATTAGTTTTCCTTTTAACTTCCCAGTGTAGGTGATAGGCTCTTTAAGTTACAGCTCTTGAATTAGGGAACTGTCTGTATGCTATCCCTGTTTCTTAAAAAGAAAACCACCAAATTCCAGCAAATCACCACAACTCTAGCATACTTCTGTAAAACTTGCACAGATGTTGTGTTCACATGCAACTTTGAAACCTCTCTCAAAAGAGAAGGTAGCAGAAGTTGTATCACTTCTCATTTAGCATGCTTAAATACAAAATACATTGGAAAAAAGTTAAGCTTTATGATGCCATCGGCTTATATTCCTGGAGTTACAGTTCATAATTAAAAACTTGTAAATTCTGAGGCTGAATTTCCTGTGTTGTTTCATAGTGCCTTGTTTCAATGTTTTAAGTGTCATTCTGAATTTATTCCAGGAATTACCAGAAACAGCACTCTTAAAGTTTTTTCGACCCGAAAGCGCACCAACACCTGCAAGACCAACACCAGAGCAGCTTTCTAATCTTATCAAGACAAGTCTTCATTACCCAGAGTCTTTCAATCACTCTTTCCACCAAAAAAGGTTAGCAGGATGTTTTATTTATAGTCTTTTGGAATATTATTAATTTGACATAAATCCTATTGGGAGATGCAACATAGATCGTAATGTGCAAGATAAAACAGTATGGGTGCCTCAGTTCAAGGAAGGCAGAGGAGAGCTCATTGGAAGGCTGCAGAGATGATGAGGGGCCTGGACCACCTCCCTTATGAGGAAAGGCTGAGAGTCCTGGGTCTGTTCAGCCTGGAGATGACTGAGGGGGGACTCCTGTCAGTGCTTGTAAATGTCTAAAGGACAGGTATCAAGTAGATGGGGACAGACTCTTTTCTGTGGTTCCCAGCAACGGAACAATGGGCACGAAGTGGAGCACAGGAAGTTTCTGTAGGTGCACGAGGAAGAACTTCTTTACTTTGAATGTGACAGAGCACTGGAAGAAGCTGCCTAGAGAGTTCGTGGAGTCTCCTTGAGGTATTCAGTACTTGTCTGGATGCTTTCCTAGGGTTTCTATTATAGGGAGCCTGAGTTAACATTGAAGTTATGCTAGATGATCTCCAGAAGGTCCCTTTTAACCCCTACAACTGTGATATGCAGGAGTGAAAGCTTGCTGAGTTCTTGATTGTGCTGCTTCAGGAATGTATAGGTAAATTCAATGTAGAAAAACGAGTTGCAGTATTACAGTTTGCAGTTGTAGTTTTAACTACAACTGTTCTCAAACTCAGTGACAGCAAAATAAATGTTCTGAGTTTGTGTGTATTTTTGAGGAGTATCAAAGGAAGAAGCAGCATAACTACTTTGAACACTAGCAGGTAATTCTAAGTTTTATGTTAAGAGCTGTTATGTCTATAGTACCAGACTTGATAATTTGAACTATGGCTGGAACTTCATTTAGAAATGGAAGTGGTAACAGTTTAGGTCACTTGGGTCTTGTCTGTTGGAATAATCTCAAAATTAATCTATCAAAAAGTAGACTGCTAGAGTGAATCAGCTGCAGCCTGTAGAATCTTGGACTCTTCCAAAAATAAAATGATGTGCACGAACTCCTCAAGTTCGTTTCCAGACATGAAATGAATTGTACTTACAATTATAGCTATTTAGATTTGAGTTGTGTTTTTCTGAGAACTCTGCTGTGTTATGCTTGCATTTACTTTAGTTTCTGGCTATGTAAATTGCCATCAGGGGTATTTTTTTATTTAAAAAATCTTAACATTTTCAGCACTTTATAAGGTGGCATATTTTAATGATACTTATAAAGTGTGCGTCATTCCAGAAATGAGTTCATGTCTTATTATTTTTCCTAGTAGCTCTTTTCTTTTTGGTGAAGCTTAGAATATTTAACTGTTCAGCAATGGCAAGGGCTTCCAGTGAAACAAATCACTTGTTGCATGAACTATTTCAGCTGCAATAGTTTGTACCACTGTCTGTAAATATCTTGGATCGCTCCTTCTGCAGGATTATTTATAAAAACAGTCATACTAATTGTGGACAAGCATATCTTTGAGCTCTATTCATGATAAGGGCTTAAATTAACACTAAACGTATGTACTGTTTGTGCAACTACTTCTCTTTGCAGCCTCTGTCTGGTGCCTGTTACTCTCCTACTTTCCAATTGTTCCCAGGCTGTTGTAGATGTGATGATTGATTTGCGGCATAAAACAACAAGGTAATGCATTTATGTTGATTTAAAAAAATTTTTTTTTCCTAGTTCTAGGAAGTCTTTCAAGTTTTAATGGAAATTATTGTAGGCAGGCAATCAAGATTCAGTAACTTCCAGGATTCCAAAGAAGGCTGACAGTTGGCACTCTTGCATCTGAAGACTGCTGGAATAGTAACTTGGTTTTGTAATTCCTGGCTTTTGAGAAGTAGTTTTTAGAGAACGTAAACAAGCTTCTGTAAAGAGCTTATGATGGACACAAAGTGCCTTCTGAAATTTTGGAAAAATGTTAAATAAAGGATTTATAAACTGCTAATATGTTTCAAATGCAGAGAAATAATGTTTGTTATCTTCTTTTTCAGCCCAGAGGCACTAGAAATCCATGGATCTTTTACGTGGCTTGGGCAAACGCAGTATAAGCTTCAACTGAAAAGCCAGGAGGTCTATAGCTTGCAGCTGAAAGCTTGCTTCGTTCATACCGGTGTCTATAATCTTGGAACCCCCAGAGTATTTGCCAAGCTAGTGGACCAAGTTACCTTGTTTGAAACAAGTCAGCAGAACTCTATGCCTGCACTGATTATTATCAATAATATTTGACCACTTCCTGAAAAATCATACTAAAAGACAAAATAAATTGGATTCTTTTCTTATATCGCTGGTTGACATTTTGCTGCAGTTTTTTTGAAATAGCACCTCGAACATCTAACTTGTTACTAGAGATCGTGTAGAAAAGAAAATAGCAAAATACTCAGACTTGTCAATTTGTTTCTCAATGCAACGCACGTTGGACTGAAAATACCTTTATCCTTTTGTATAATGTATTTCTTCTCTGGTAATTAAGATATTCATAACACAAAGTAATCTTCAACTCCAGATCTGAACATAGTTCTATGTCCTATGCCCTGTCAAAAATGCAGCTTGGCTGCTGTTACAACTTCCAGCATGGCGTGTTTAATATTTGTGGCTGTATTAGGATATGGTTCGGGAAGAAACCCTCACTGGCTTTTTCCTGTCAAAAGCCATTAGTCATAATAAATCCCAACCTTACTGAGTTCAATAGGGTGTCTCCGAGCTGTTTCTCAATTCTTTAGTTTAAAAATTTGTTTTGAGTTTTCAAGTCTATGAAAACTGGTGACCATTTGAGGTTTACAAGTCCCACCGAGGGTGTTTCAAAAATAATTTTTTCAACTAGTTTCAGTATTTTTCTCACTCATCTCAACACAGAATGCACTATTTCACAACCATGAGATTGTCATTTAAATTGTCACTTGCTTTATTATGTAACTATAACAATTGATCTGTTTTAAAAAATAAAATCTACTCAAGATTTTCAAGAAATGTATTATATTTATAACAAATGTACTGTAAATAGAATAAAACATACATCATATTCACTGTATGGACTGTTGCCTTGGATTTTTTGCTTCCCTTTTATACAGCTGTAGCGATTTACAGGTGCTGATTTTTTATGAGAATTCAATTGTGTACTACTTTATCCTCGTCCTTTTTGCTCAGGTGAAGTTCTTTTCCTGTTGTCATTGTAGCATTGGTGTACGTGGCAAATCACAGAGGTTGCAGTATTTGCCTTTTGAGTTCTTAGAGTTCCTGGGAGCAAACCTCAATTCTGCTTGGGGAATATCAGTTGGTACGTGATGGGGAGTTGCTGTGTGAAGCAATCAAGTGCAGCAAAGCCAGTGAAGAGGTAGGAGGTGTGGCTTATGATGGATTTTACAGGAGTACAAGGAAATCCCAAGTACTTAATAAACTAAACTTCAGGCTGTCTACCATATCTTGCAGCTGAAGAAGATTCCATCATAGGATGACAGTGACTTCTAGAGGCAGATTGACTGTTTTGTAGAAGTTTTCTAGGCACTTTTTTCAACTCTTATCTCGTACTACTATTTGACTGTCTCCTGGATTTAAAACTTCCTGAGAAGTCTTTGAATCTGGTCACAGCATGTGACCTCCTGTAGTTGTACTTAACGACTCTGGATTATGCTGACTCTTCAGCAGAATAGGTGAGTATCATATAACAACAAAGGTGTTGCATCTGAGACTGAGTGCTATTCTGCTATTGGGCAGATTTGAAGGATACCCTTTCAATGTTTCTTGGCATCGCAGTCTTACACTATGTCATGAGTTGGGGCACTCCTTTTAGAAAAGAAATCGTCGTGTCCGTTAGTGATCAGCAGCTACAGGTCGCAGTGTTTTAGATCACAGCTGATGTGTTTTCAGCACTTATGCCACTGAAGTATTTTGAAGAAGTAGCATTATTGAGAGAGTTCTGTGGCATCAGTCAGAATTTAACTGATTTTCAAACTCTCTGAAGAAAACACAACGAAGTGTTATCTCCTTGTGATTTGGAAGTTCCACTGTTGTTAAACAGAAGGCTTACTGCAGGCTTCACTACAGAAGCTATCAGGCTGAGCTTGCCTGATCTATCACTTGTCAGTGATCCTAACTTCTTAGATTGAGTAAACTACTGCTTACTGTTTCTATTAGTGTATATCTAGGTTCTGGAGAAACAAGCAAGCAAAAAACCCTGTTATAAGATGCATTATCTTATATTATTCCATGCACTGGAACAGGTTGCCGAAGGAGGTTGTGGATGCCCCATCCCTGGAGGCATTCAAGGCCAGGCTGGATGTGGC
>JAOWBP010052659.1:0-12549 GCA_028571105.1 Tragopan temminckii
CAGGCAAAGTGTTGTCTATCTGTTCACACTGCATGAGCAGGCACTTGGATTTCACATTCCTCCAGATTGGTCCAACCATTTGCATCTCAGCCTTCATAGAAGTGATGGAAGCTGTGGTTCAGGTTCAGATTGACTGGACCTATATTTAGGTTGAATGAGCATCGTAAACTGACCCTTGCTGATATCAGCTGGTTTTGGGTCGGGCTGGAATTTAGTGTGTATATATATATACATATACATATATAATTATTCTTTTAAGAAGAGTCTTTTCAGTGACCTGACACCATAATCAGCAGTCAAGATTAGGTCATCTGCATGTAGGTGCTGGCATACACCTGTACGCTAATGTGTCAGCTACCGTAATAGTCAATGGACATCGTGGGCAGCATGCAATTGCTTCTACATAGGTCTTTAGTGCAAATTTTAGTCACCTTACACAATCCTACTTGGCTGCAATTATGGCTCCACATGGGCACAGCTCCCTCTCTTCACATGGGCCTCTGCTCTCTCTACCATCACCATGAAAATTGTTTGGGTGCTAAATGGCAGTAGGAGCCGGTGACAACCAGGTATTACCACTGGTAAATAGTGCCAGCTTAGACTGGAGAGTAATGCATTCTAAAGCAGAAACCTACGAGCTATTCATCCAGAAAGAGGTAGGTCACTCAGAAGACCTCTGTTACTTCTGCCTGCCCCATAGATATTTTTGGCTGCTGTCAGGCATCCCAAATGACATGGGGCATCTGTATTTGGCAAATGAACTCTACCTTTGTGCTGTCATCTGCACTAGTGAAAAATTAACAGAGAAAAAATCCAAGAAGTAATCATAGCCAAAGTCAATGTGAGTGACCTCATGAGGTATAACGTAGTGGGTAAAGAAATGCATCATTTTGAGTCAGTTATTGTTTCTTTTCTCTGAGCAATATTCCTACTTCACTTTTTAAGCTAGCAAATCTTCATTAAATAGTAGCATGTCACTTAACTCTATTTATGTTTATATACATCACCTCTCACATACGTTTGCTGCACACGATGTTAACTGCGTTCCTTGCCAATAAGCCACCCAGAGAAGCAGAACAACATTAAAGATCAGGAGAAAACAAAAGCAAGTCAATAATAACTTCAGTGGTAATTTCATGATGAGAAACACACTCGCGGTCTTATTTGCGCCTGGGAGCTCTCATTGTTCTTATTATGAATCCTCAGGCATGAAAAGTGGATGTGACTTCTAATTTAAATACAATTTGTATCACCCTCCAGAACTGAATCTTCCTGAAATTATTAGGCAGAGTTCCAACACTGCATTTTGAAGAGAGTTGCATGTTCTGAATAGTGTTGTGGCTGCATAACTGAATGATGGAGACAAGCACCACTACCCTCCTGGTAGAGAAACGGGAGCTCTGTTAACCACATTTCATACGGTTCACGTAGCTACATGCTAACATGGAGTGGGTCTGTGCTTATGGGAAAGTGAAGATAGAGACTGCTGCCTGAGGTATCCTAGGAAGTCATCATAGTATTAAGATTCTGACTTATGAAGGATCGAATAGATGCCGGTGATATTGACATTCGGTGAGCCATGTAGCATAGATCATATCTTATCCTGAATGTCTGAATATTTGGAAAAGAATGCGAAACACACACAACGAGAAACAATGACACACCAGCACTGATAATTAGTCTCAGTACTTCAAAGAATAACAAAGTTTGCCTAATTGCTGCAGGTAATCAAAAGATATTTCTTTCTCTGCAAGGCCTTGATATTACATATCAAATCCTGCTACAGTGCTCATGTGGATCTTGGTACCCCTTAGACAACACAGAACATTGTGGTATCTCTCCCACTTATTACTTATCAGAGAATCAAGAAGGCACCAATAGCCCTGTTCAAAGGGTGCCTAGATGCACAATCACTTTGTAAGGTTTTGACACTGGGATTGTGTAGTCTACAGAAGAGACTCAAGGGAGACCTCATCACTCTCTAAAACTGCATGAATGGAAGTTGTGTTGAGGTAGGGGTTGGCCTCTTCTCCTGTATAACAGTGATAGGACAAGAGAGAACCACCTCAAGTTGCACCAGGGGAGGTTTAGGTTGGATATGAGGACAACTTTCTTCTCAGGAAGAGTGGTAATGCATTGGAACAGGCTGCCCAGGGTGATGGTAGAGTCACTGTCCTGGGAGATTTTCAAGAAACATGGAGATGTGGCACTGAGGGACATAGTTTATCGGGTATGGTGGGGATGGGTTGATGATTGGATCTCAGTGGTCTTTTCTAACCCTAATGATTCTAAGCACCAGTCAGGGCAACCTAGAGTACTGTGTTCAGCTCTGGGCCTCTCACTAGAAGAAAGACATCAGTGTTCTGGAGCTTGTCCAGAAAAGGGTAACAAAGCTGGTGAGGGGTCTGGAGCACAAGTCTTATGGGGAGTGGCTGAAGGAACTGGGATTGTTTAGTCTGGAGAAGAGAAGGCTCAGGGGACACTTTATAGCTCTCTACAACTCCCTGAAACGAGGTAATGGTGAGATGAGGGTTGGCCTTTTCTCCCACATAACTAGCAATAGGATGAGAGGGAATGGCCTCAAGTTGTGCCAGGTGAAATTCAACTTGGATATTTGGAAAAAGTTCTCCATCAAAGGAGTCAGGCACTGGAATGGGCTGCCCAGAGAGGTGGTGGAGTCACCATTCCATCAGGTGTTCAAGAAACATTTAGATGTACTAAAGGACATGGTTTAGTGGGGAAATATTGGTAGAAGTCAGATGGCTGGACTGAATGACCTTGGAGGTCTTTTCCAACTTTGGTGATTCAATGATTCTGTGATTCTATGTTTCTATGATTTTAAGGTTAAAGCAGGAAATAAATGTATTTATTTGAAGATAGACTATGATGTCAGACCGTGTTATTGTATAGGTGAACAAAAAACTTTCCTTATTGTAGCAATACATCAGATGTTTTTCATCACTTCTTCTCCCCCAGGTGAAGTGAAATTTCCATCCACCACCTAAAGATGGATTCTCTACTGCTTATATTGCCTAAAGCAATTTGAGTGTCAAAGTTTCTGAAGTGTTATCCACGTGCTACATAGCCCCTGTCCCTTGTTGAGAACAGCAGAGGTATGGCATGAAAGCTTCTAGGTCAGTTCAAATTAGTGATGCCCAGACTTGCTCACCTCCTCCTCAAGGGCATTTCCTTCCTGTTTCCTATCATTAGTGCTGCATTCATACCTGACTGAGCACATGCCTGGCCTCAGGCTCCTTGTCTCTGCTACAACTGCCTGAAAACACATTAGTAAAACTCCTGAATGAGACGATGATGTATGAATGCATATTTTTGGTGCATTTGATTTCTTTTCCAAAATAACTTCTACAGGAAAGTACAAAGGCATGGGGACCAGGCACTATAGCCAAAGAGCTGTGTTCTGGAAAGGAACACAGGATTCTACAAAGGATTTTGAGATCAGAGCAATCTCCTTCGGCTAAATAAATCATTGTGTGCATGAAGAATTAAGCAGAATTAAGGAAAGGTTTTAACCTCTGTGTACTGCAATCCCATACAGAGTTTTGGATGAAGTGGCTTGAAAAAATATTTAAAAGCATGCATTAAACACTTAGTGTTCAAGAACTATGGAAATTGACTTAAGTGAAGATTTTGAGGAACTGATCATAACAAGTATGGGGCTGATTTGATTCTTCCAGAGGAAAATGTGGATATTAGTGATTTATATATATATATATGTACATGAGAGAAAGAAGTAGCAATAAGCTGAGTTGTCAATAGGTTGAACATCTCCATATACTATTTTCTCCTTTATCCCTACCTGTAGAATTTAGGAAAAATTATCACTAGAAATACCAGCATGCCTTCACTGACAAATTAAAACAAAGGCTTTACTATATTTTCACCAGCCAAACAAAACTGCTTAAAACACTACTCTGATCCTTTGGGAGTGTTCAGAGGTCTGAACTCTGATACGGAGGAAAATCCTGCAGAGCAGAAGAGTGATGAAGGTCTGAGACCCTTATGATACCCCTGCCTGGGACTGAACATGTGGTTTGCATAGTCTGCGTCAAATGGCCATCAGTGACCCAAAAACTAGGTCTCTTCCATTCCCACCTGTGTGTTACGATGGAGGTTAAGGTGACCTTGAGGGAATGCTGACTGATAGGCAGGAAATAAACATCTTGAAACCAGAAGGCTTAGTACTGCTGAACTTCTCTGTTTCAGAACAAGATAGTTCTGGAGGCAAGAAACCTTTCTGCTGAATTAGCCCCTTCCTCTGGAAATCACTTTGTCATATAACATGAGCATAAAATGACAAATTCCATGGCTGAGGTCATGGCAAAATCCACTTTAATAAAAAGTAAATAGTGATTAGAACAAAATCATTATCTCCATCACATACAGAGAGAAATTGCAGCAAGGAAAGGGACTACTGAGAGCTCAGACAGGGGCATGAGCTGGAGCTCCAGGGGTTCATAGCTGGTGCTTCCCCTGAGTGCCTGTGCAACCCTTGGGGCCCAGAAGTGAATGGTACATATGACATTTCCAAGAAAAAACAGAAGTAGTTAATGAGCCATCAAAATGGCTCAAAGGGAGCAAAGGTCTCAGGGTTCTGAGGTTTCAAATTTGCAAAAAGTAAGTCTTCAACAAATATAAATCCTTTTTATTTCTCTCTCCCTTCTGGTCCCCATCTCCTCTAGCTAATGACTTACCAAGACCCTATAAAGTCAAGTGAAACACTGTGCAGATTAACATGGGACAGTGCTAGGGGTACAGAGGTCAACCTCTGAAGATTGCTCTTTTATAAATGACAATTCATTGCTTCAGTGGTGTAACACTTTCGACAGTATAGAAAGGTGCCATAAGCACATTCTACCTAAGTTTCACCTACTACAACACTTGCAATAGGACTTTGTATATCCAGAGCTGCGGGCACACAGCTCACACAGGTGTGAGGAGAGACAGAATATGTGCACCAGAGACCCTTCTGTCTGACAACAACCACATCCATGGTGGTTTGATCACAGAATTATAGAATTCTTTGACTTGGAAGGGACCTTTAAAGGTCATCTAGTCCAACTCCCCTACAATGAACAGGGACATCTATCTGCACCTGACTGAGTTGCTCAGAGCTCTGTCCAGCCTGACCTAAAGCATTCCTCCCTGTCTCTCCAAGTTATCCTGTTTGTGCTGGGGTCATCCAAGTCACAGCTACAGACCATATTATAGGAGACCAGGCAAATCTTGCTGGGAAAACTTGTGATTAAATAGACAAGAGATCATTAAGTTATTCATGAGAAATCTAGGAAGAAGCAACAAAATCTCTAGACGCAGGCCAGCGGATACCTATTTGATATGCTCCTCCAGTTGGAGCATACCAGCATCTCTCAGACAGGACCATCTCTTCTTGGCTCCTGGTGGACACAATGCAGTTATGAGGCTTTGCAACATGCTTCAATCCCTAGATGGACATCAAACTCTTACTTTCTTGAGGCTACATGGATCTACTCCACATTCCTCCAGTTTTTGGGCTTACTGGGGAAGTCCTCTCCTGCTGCAGCTGGATGGTAGCTTGTTGTCCATGGCCACCAGAATGCTCTTGAGGACAAAGTCCTCTCTGTTCCAGGGTAGCACAACAAGGACTTACCCAGTAAAGATAAATTCCAGTTCCCTTGCCTGTTCCTTCAGGTTTGGAGAGTCACAGCTATGCAATCTGCCACACTGTACATTAGTCACATAAAATTGCAGCCTACTGTAGGGAACTTGATTTGGCAGGGAGGCTGGACTTGATGATCCCCAGAGGTCCCTTCCAACCCCTACTATTCTGATTCTGTGAAAACTGCAGGGGAGTTGGACAAGATGACCTTTAAAGGTCCCTTCCAGCTCAAATGATTCTATGACTCTATCGAAATAAGTGACCCAGGAGAGGAAGGAGAGATAGAGACACACCTGGTGCCTCTGTCCCCTTGTAGGCTAGGGATTTCTGAAAGTTGAGTGGGTACAATCGGGTGCAGATTTGTTTTTCTATGTTTTCTCCTACATAACATCCCCTGGCCAATGTGCAGACTTGGGCACTGGGATTAGATGGTCTTTGGACTGGAGACATATAGCAGCTTTTATGTTCCCATTTACCATGTCCCCGTTTCTTCCATGCTGCAAAGGCTGTCATGAAAAATGCTATTTCCATGGATGTAGGAGTGAACTGGGGCAAATCAGAAACAAACCTTGGATTTCTGTCTCCAGATCTATAGGTCTCTAGTTCTGTCCTTCTCTGGTAAGAGAGAAGTACTTGAATATGCAACAGAAGTTTAGATTGCTATTTCCAGTGCCCTCATCTCCATCACTGCTGGGAAATGCCTTATTTTTGCTAGCTGCTATTTTAATCCCTTTCAGAAAATTCTGAAGGAGAAGCCTCTCTACTAAGCCTGAACAATATGTACCTACTACGGTTTCCTTTCTTATTCCTTACTCCTTCCCAGACATGGTGGGCTGAACACATGGCCAGCACAAGGTCTCTGAGCAATGCTAATGTGCATGAATATTGTCCTCTCCACACTCTTACAGCACAGCTGAGCTTACCTCCCTTGCATGCCATGGCGCAGCTTCAACCTCTCCAAAGGTAGCCCTGTCATTCTGTATTTTTTATTTTTTTTATTTTTTTATTGCATCATAGATCAACTATTGGGGGTTACTCTGTATCAAAGATAGTTCATGTTTTCAGTGAAAAGTTTTATTTGGTAATTGAAACTAGTTTTTAAAGGCAGGAAAGGAGAATACACTCCCTTTTACTCTGCAGTAAGCTGGGAGTAGCAAGTTAGTAGGAAAATAAAATAGATATCAGGGTGGAAAGATATGTTTCTTTACAGATTCCTGCAGGGGGGATGGAACTGGATGATATTTAAAGCCCTTTTCAACCCAAACCTGTCTATGATTCTATTTCACTTTCAACTAAAAGAAGCACAGGAACCCACACTGCTGGGTATCAGGAAATTGCCCGTAGGTGGTGGATTTCCACACCCTTCCATGTCTCACCTCTTGAGCACATCCAGAGAACCTGGCAACCACAGAGCCTTCTCAGCAAGCGTTCCGTTTGCTGTTCATTAAACCCATCACCCAGCTGCTGTTTCTTTCTCCATCCCTTAAACAGAGTCATAAACAAAAGTATGCGTTAATAAAGCAAAGAAAGGAACCTGTAGAATCAAAGAATTATTTGAGTTGGAAGGGACCTTTAATGGCCATCTAGTCCAACTCCCCTGCAATGAACAGGGACACCTACAGCTACATCAGGGTGCTCACAGGTGTACATCAAGGGGTGTACCCTAAGAAATGTCACACCGTTTTCAGTGGGGTAAGCGATTGCATCCCGCATCAAACAGCAGCTCTTGCTGCAGGAGCAGGAAACACAAATCCCAGGCACTGTGGGGGTGAGGCTTTGCCCTTCACTCCAGGTCCTTGAGTTCAGCCGCAAACAACAGCGAGTGCAAGGGTGGGCAGATCTGAACTGAAGTTTCACACGACCTTCCTCCCTGAACCAAATCTGCTGACGTCCACCCAGCTCCAGCCTGGGCACGAATCCAGAGCCTGCTTGTGAAAGTTTGTCCCCTTTCCAAACCACCCCAGCTGGAACCTCTGAGTTCCTGAACCTGCTGCTCCTGCAGCAAGAACAGCCCTGGGCTGCAGTCCACCTCCATGCAAAAAGCCTCTGTCTGCACAGCTCCCCAATAATAACCCCAAAACTGCCCCCACTACCTCTAAAGTAGGGGCATGGAGACAAAAAACAGCCTGAAAATTAGTCAGTAGCATTCTCAGTTTGTAGCCAAAGCCCTCTTTTGCTGCCCTGTGTCATCATCACTGTGCTATCTCCATCCTTCTACCTGCTCCTTCACAAGTGTAGAAAACTGTACGTTTTAATGGAGAGACTGGAGAAAAGTGTTGTTAGCTGTATTTTTTTTCTTCTTTCCTTTCTTTTGCTTTTTCTTTTTCCTCTTTTTTTTTTCTTTTCCCTTTTCTTTTTTCCATTTTAATTTCTTTTCCATCTTCTTTGATAAGATGAGAGGGAATGGTCTTAAGTTGCACCAGGGGAGATTCAGCTTGGGTATTAGGAAAAATTTCTTCTCAAAAAGAGTGGTAACGCATTGGAAACAGCTGCCTAGAGAGGTGATGAAGTCATTGTCCCAGGAGGTTTTCAAGAAATGTGGAAATGTGGCACTGAGGGAATGTGTTATAGTGGGCAATATTGGTGGTAGGCAGACAGTTGGACTAGATGATATTAGTGGTCTTTTCCAACCTTAATGATTCTATGATTCTTTTTCCTCTTCTTTTCCTTTTGCAAGGCTCATTTTCCAACTGAAATAAATAAGGAAATGATTCCTTTGAGAGGTGCTCTTATCTTTAACGAGATGCCTGGATTTCCATATTTAAGGGGCTGGCACTTGTTTCTTAGAGTTAATAAAACATGCCCCAGGAAATTCTAATCTACACTCAGCCACTGGTGAGAAAGCTATTGATAAAAATAGGAAATATTGTAGGAAGAACTGGACAGACTCTGTATGAGGATTATCTCTAAACCAAATAGGTGTTACAAATAAATAAAAGCAATAAAGACCATTGCATCTAAACAGAGGTACAGACAAGCTGATTTTGCAGTAAGAAAAGCGGTTATTGTCATTACTATTCTTCAAAAAGATGAGAAAGAAGAGCTCAAACTCATAGACTAGCAAGTCAACATGATTAAAGTAATATACAAACATGAAGCAGCCAAAATAGAAATGCAATTAGGACAGTGAAGAAAGAAAAAAACCCACTGAATTGCAGAATAACTTCACAAAATAGCATTTCAAATAGCAGTTTGGCCTCTCTCTAGTTTAAGGCTGGAAGGAAATGAGCTTAAAGAGCCTTGATAAGCGGATAACTGTATTATACCAATTCATTCCTCCCTCCAACACAGTTCCTTAATGGGATCCTTGAGCACTGGAGAGGGTTGGAGAAGTGGCTATCATCCCTCGGATAACAATTCAAATCCTCTTCTCAATGAGATGTCTAATCCCAGATCTGTTCTAAGAACAGCAGGCCAAGAAAAGGGCTGGAGCAGCTGCCAAGCTGTGTTGTGCTCCTCCCTACTCAAGAAGAACACGTTGCCCAAAGAAGTTATGGACATTGCGTCACTGAAGGTGTTCAAGGTCAGGTTGGATGGGGCCCCGGGCAACACAAAATGGTGGGTGGCAACCAGAAAAAGGCAGGGGGTTGGAACTTGGTGGGTTTCAAGGTCCTTTCCAACCTAAGCCGTTCCATGATTTCCTATGAGAAATGCAGTTTCTTGGACCACAGCTTTGTCCTTGGGAAGGCTGATCCAGTCTGGTGGCTTCCCAAGTATCAGTGAGCAGAGGTAAAGACCATCGCAGTGCAGAAGGTGACACAAGTCCAGACACTGATAAATGCTGAGTCGGCCCTTAAAACTCAAGTACCCAGCTTCAAAACCCACAAGAGAATTTGACGTTTATAAATAATAATAACAGCAGCAGAAGCAGCAAAAACCTTGGCATCTTACCCTTGGCTTTCCGCTGTATTCCCAGCTTGCATTTCTCAGCCAGCATTCACTTTTTGATCATGTAACCTGAGAATATTGTATGTTAGAGGATCCCAGGAGCTGGATGTTTCAGGAAAAACCTCAAATATTGCAAAACTAACCCCAAAAATTGCATGGCTTGACAGCAGTGTTGTGCCTGACATCTTTATGAAGCAGGCTCATATGTATTTACTTCACCTAGGAAAATCTACTGAATATCTCTCATTTCCAGCAACTGGAAATTTATAATCCCTATTTATAAGTATATATAAGTGACTTTTAGACACATTCAGTTTTATATTTTACTCAATTTATTCTTTTTTTTTTTTTTTTTTTTTCTCCTAAAAAGGCAGAATGAGGGAGAGAGTGGAATGGGAAAGCCAAAAATACCCTTGATTTTCATTTTCCAAAAATGGTGGGGGAAAAAAAAAGTGTTTTGCTTGGTGGGTTAAGGCAAATGCCCCTTTCTGAAACAACAACAACAAAATGCTATTTCCCATCCTAACAACCTTCTGGCACAGGGAAATACATGATTTGATTGTGCAAGTTGAACGTGTTGCAATGCACTTAGGACAAATGGAGAATCAGACGTATTCAGGACTGCAGATGCAGTTCTGACCTCCATCCCCACCTCCATCCCTTCCTAGAATCCCCCGCCTCAGTTTCCCTGTATGTACAAGACACTAAAAATTGCATCTCTCCTCACAGAGGAAACTCGGTGGAATAATTAAGTAATGTTTGCAGAGTATCAGCAAGAACTAATTACTATCATTATGCTGGAGAGGAACAGTTGGGGTTTGCTTTGGTCCTAATGGTGCTTATTTTCCCAGGCTCAATAATCCACTGCATCAGTGAGCCACTGATGGGGCTGTAAGTGACTTCCCAAGGTGCTGCAACACATCCTGACAATACAAACACCAACAACTTAATTTAGCACTCTAGCAGCCTCCAGGACAGCAATGGTTCAGGCCTCTATGCTGAGGAAGAGCAAAATACTGTTATTCCCATTACTTGGGGCTGATAAAGAGCCCAGACTGAGCTGCCCACCTCCCTTCGCCATTTGATTTGTCTGAGCCTTTCTTTCAAACCTATGTAGGTAGCTCCTACATAGTAATGCCTCCTGTTTGTTTCTGTGGAAATGCAACAGCTACAAAGAACACAGTAACACTATTTGATGAGGAAAAAAAGCCACAAAACATTATTTTTCAACACAGCTGCCACCACTATCTGTACATTTTCACCAGCAATGAACAAGAGTCTGAAGGTTGGTCTCATAAAATCTGCACAAGTGTAGGTGACACACTATTTCACAGCTTTTATGACAGTGTAATTGATGAAATGCACCAGCCACCACCTCACTGTACTCAGATCCACTGTTTGGTCTCCATAAACATTCATCAAGCGTTGATGAATGTCAGTGAGGGCCATTTTTGCCACATGGAGGAATTTAATTCCACATCTTTGCTTCAGATGCATGTCAGATGTCAGTTTATCAGACTGCCCCTCTTCTGTCATCTGTTGCATGGCAACAAAATGTAATAGAATACTGGTGGGAAGATTTAACTTCTACTGCCATACCAACAACATCTGCCTCCGGAGTTGTGGGCCAACATGATGAAATAGGAGGCATTACTTTTGGAGCAGCCCTCATATTTATCTGACCAGGAAAATATCAGCTACTCCATCATTCTTTGGTTTTACACCAGGAGAAGCTGCCAGGTGTACAAATCTGTGTAAGTTCAACCAAAATTACAGAAGGATCCAAGGGCATGAAGTGAAAATTATGTGACCTTATTTACAGCTAACTTCCTCATGTCCTTCATATCTATCTTCTTGTGATTGCATGTAATCCAAGTATTTATGTTGACTGCTAAAACCAAGTCTTTGTTAAGGAAAAGAGTCTTAACAGATCACACTTTCAGTACAACCTTTCTCTGTAAAGTAACTCTTTTACTTGTTTGTTTAATAGAAAAACATTTTCATCTATTATGATTTTGCCAGTTACTAATAGCCAGTACAGATAACCATACAGATAACTTTGCCTGCTGTAGGGAATCTGCTTTAGTAGGCTGATGATCTCTACACTCAATGATCTCTGAAGGTCTCTTCGGACCCCTACAATCCTGTGATTCTGTGTGTGGTAAGGAAATAAGGAAAAAGTTCTCTACAGTAAGGGTAGTGAGGCACTGGAAGAGGTTGCCCAGAGAGGTGGTGGATGCTCTGTCCTTGTAGACTTCAGGGTCAGTCTGGATGAGGCTCTGAGCACCCTGATGTAGCTGTAGGCATCCCTGTTCACTGCAGGGGAGTTGGACTACATGGCTTTTAAGGGTCCCTTCAAACTTAAATGATCCTATGATTCTATAATTATGGATGTGTGGTGGTGGTCCAGTGGGCACAAGGAGAGAAGAGGCAACCTGATCCTGTGAGGCACCCACCAAGGGAGGGTGATGGTCACTTCTCATGCACTGTCCCCTATCAGGGAAGCAGGGGAAGATCCCAGCAGGATGGCAGTTGTGCAGTGCAATGACTCAGCTCCACAGTAAAGCTGGAAGTGAATTGTTGTGATCCATCTCTTGCTGCTTGTAAGCAAAATATTCTCCTTTCTCCTGTAAAGAATGTGTCTTTAAGAGTTAGACAGACTTGATCCTTCTGCTTACACCAAAGCCCCTACAATTAACAGGACTAAGCTTGAAGAAATGAGCCTGTGTTACCCCAAAGTGACATTAGATGTCACCCATGCACTGCATTCCCTGAATGTCCCACTGTCTTGGTCCCCACTTTGGAAAGCTGCATCTAAACCATTCCCAACTCACATTGGAAGACTGACTCGTTGGGGTGAACCTCAAGAGGTCACCATGTCTATGCACCTGGAATGGCCCTAACAGAGATGTGCTGACAGCCCAAGATCTGAAAACTCAACCTGGAAGCAGTGGGATGGGAGAGGGGTATCTCATGCCCCCATGTCTTGGCATACAGCAGGAGGT
>JAOWBP010052660.1:0-12547 GCA_028571105.1 Tragopan temminckii
CTGCCAGGTTGACCAAAGCCACATCCAGCCTGACTTTGAACCCCTCTAGGGTGGATCATCCACAACTTCTCTGAGCAACCTGTTGCAGTGTCTCACCATCCTCACAGTAAGGAATTTCTTCCTGATATCTAGTCTTAATCTACGCTCTTCCAGTTTAAAACCATTTCACCTCGTCCTGTTGCTACATGCCCTTCTAACAAGTCCCTTCCCAGCCTTCCTGTAGGCCCCCTTCAGGTACTGGAAGGCTGCTATAATGTCTCCCCAGAGCCTTCTTTTTTCCAGGCTGAAGAGCCCCAACTCTTTCAGCCAGTCCTTGTGGGGGAGGTGGTCCAGCTCTCTGATCATCTTTGTGGCCCTCCTCTGGACCCGCTTCAACAGTTCAATGCCCTTCTTGTGTTGGGGCCCCAGAACTGGATGCAGTACTCCAGATGGGTTCTTGCAAGAGCGGAGTAGAGGGGCAGAAATCACCTCCCTCCACCTGCTGGTCACACTTCTCTTGATACAATGAAGGATACAATTGGTTTTCTGGGCTACAAATGCTTGCTGCCAGTTCATGTTGAGTCTTTCATCAACCAGCACCTCTAAATCCTTCTGAGGGCTGATCTCAAGACATTTTCCACCTAGCCTGTGTGCTTGGGATTACCCTGACCCAGTTGCAGGACCTTGCACTTGGCTTTGTTGAACTTCGTGAGGTAGGCATGGGCCCGCCTCTCAAGTCTGGGTTCCTCTGGATGGCATCACAGAATTGCAGGGGTTGGAAGGGACCTCAAGAGGTTGAGTCCAATCCTCTACTAAAGCAGGTACTCTACAATAGGTAGGCACCCAGACAAGTCTTGAATTTCTCTATAGAAGGATGCTCCACAACCTCTCTGGGCTCTAGCGTGTCAATTGCACCGCTCATCTTGCTGTCATCTGCAAACTTGCTGAGGGTGTACTTGATCCCACTGTCCATGTCGCCGACAGATGTTAAATAACACTGGTCTGAGCACCAGTCTCTGAAGAACACCACTCATTACCAGTCTCCACTTGGACGTAGACCTGTTGACTGTGACCATCCAGCCAATGAAGATGTTCAGCTGAATTATAATATCTTGATGTCACTGATGCATGGTTCCTGGTACAGGGAGAGACATAACTGCCTTATCTACATAAGCAGGTGCAACTTCAGTCAGGATTGTTTGCTTGACCTTTCTGCCATTTTTTACTTAGATATGTTTAGTATAAATGCCATGAAGTTTAGCTAATCTGAAAACACTTTATTCATTAGGTAGTCTTTAACCTGCTCATTCCCAAATCTGTTCCTAGATCTTTCTCTTTTGATGACAGTCTTCCTGTGTTCATCATCTAATCAAAGCAACATTATTATTTTTTTATAAGGGTTGAAATAAAAACTCATTTGCTCTGGGTATCTTGATATATCATCTGTTCTTAGCTTTATCTTTCCCTGTTGCTGTTGAGAAATGTGGTTAATAAGGTTTGTTTATGCTTCAGCTTATTCTAAGAGGATAATTTGTTTTGTGGTTTGCCAACAATTTTTTTAAAAAAAGATAGCACAGTTTCTGAAACTGTACAATAAATCTAGTTACCTTTTATATGGACAAATGTATACTTGTAAGTTCCTTGGGTTTTTATTATTATTAAGGTCTAAATCTAAACAGCTGATTAAGGAAATGATAATATTAGACTAATGTAGAAGAGGACAAATACTATAAGTGAAATATTTAGGTGATGTTTTTTTCCCACCCTAATACACCTACTTTGCTGTTGAAGACATATTTTCTTGTGGATTTCTTGTGGTTATTTGTGCTCTGAACTGAAATGGAAACAATTATTTACAGTTTTCAAGGACTGAGAAACTGAGTCACGTATACGTTTGAGAGAAATATTTTCTACTTTAATTCAGTAAATGAGAATGCCATAAGGAGTTCAGATTTGATGAGTTGCAAAGATGTAAAGAAATTGAAGCAGTCAGAAAGCTTGAGGACAGTCATCACTTAGCAAATACACATCTGTGTAGCTCTGAGATTAGAGTTTGCATAAAAGTAAGCTCATAGATAACTGCAAACATTGGTAATAGTTGGCTTGTAGTGCTTATCATGACCTACAAAAAAAATCAGTAATAAAATTACTGAATACAGTTAGCAGCATTAATAGTGAAGAGCCGTAAAAATTAATACAACAAAGTTGACCTAGTTAGATGAAACACTTTCATCCTGCCTCCCTATTCCCCACCCCAAAAGGGGGTTATCTTTCTATGTATCTTTCCTGTTTCTAACTCTTAATAAGAAACCTTGTTGTAATGTAATTTAACCCAGTAGGTGACTAAGCACTTCACAATCATTCACTCACTCCCTATTACATCCCAATGGGATGGGGGAGAGAATAAAATAAAACAAAGTACTCACTGATTGAGATAAAACTATTTACTAAGATAGAAAAAAGGAAAAGGGTAATTGTTTTGACATATAAATACGTACATGAATATATATAGCAAGTGATGCAAAGCAATTGGTCACTGCCCACTGGCTGCCCAGCTAGTACCCAAGGTGCAGCAACCCACCGATGGACTCTCTTTTTCAAACTCTTCTTCTGCATGATGTCATATAGTATGGATTATCCCTTTGGCCGAGTTTAGTCATCTGTCCTGATTCTGTCCCATCCTAGCTTCTTTGTTCCCCCCCACCCCTTCAGTAGGCGCTAACAAACTGGCATGGCCTTGGCTCTGTATGACACTGCTTAATAACAACGAGAAACATCAGTGTGTTATCAGCATTGTTTCTCTACTAGAACCAAAGCATAGCATCATACTAGACACTTTCAAGAAGAACTATTTAGTCTCAATTGAAACTAAGACAAAGCTTTAGTAACTTATGCAGTCATTCAGTGTCTAGGTCTGGAGCCCCCAATACAGGAAAGATAGGGAGCTGTTGAAGAGGGTCCAGAGGAGGGCCACAAATATGATCGGGGGCTGGAGCACCTCCCCTACAAAGACAGGCTGAGGGAGATGGGCTTGTTCAGCCTGGAGAAAAGAAGGCTGCAGGGTGACCTCATTGCAGCCTTTCAGTACCTAAAGGGAGCCTATAAACAGGAGGGGGATCAACTTTTTGAAAGGGTAGATAACTGCAGGACAAGGGGAAATGGTTTTAAGTTGAGGGAGGGAAGATTTAGGTTGGATATTGGCGAAGTTCTTTAGAGAGAGAGTAGTGAGGTTCTGGAACAGGCTGCCCAGAGAGGCTGTGGATGCCCCCTCCCTAGAGGTGTTCAAGGCCAGGTCTGGTATTAAATGTGGAGGTTGGTGGCCCTACCAGCGGTGGAGGGGATTGGAGATTCATGATACTTGAAGTCCCTTTCAACCTGGGCTGTTCTGTGCTTACAGTGTTTTGAACACTGAACTGGGCTGTCAGCGTGCATTTTCCACGTGGTCAACTATTGATGTTTTGTTATGCTTACTGATTTTTTCTAAAGCAAGTGAATTTTTTTCCCACTTAATTTTGCCCCCTGTTGTCTCTGGAAATAATGTGGGAATACCAAAATGCGTGTATATACACATAAAAATGTATTTAGGGAAAAAACAACAGACAGTTTTTGGCCAAAGACTCATAAAAAGCAAATCACCTCTGTCTAAAGACAGCACAGCAGATGTTATAGTCTGCTGTATTATTGTTCAACAGCCAGTCACCAGCAAAAAATGCAGAACTAGATTCAAATGATCAATAACATCCTGGTGTTTCCACGCCATATTGTAGTTTTTGGCTCCTAAATAGTCCTTCCCCAGTAGCAACACATATATTTCATTTGCTTGGAGGTGATACTGCCAGCTGATTATTTCTCTTCTGTGCTGCTTCTGCTCATTTCCTTCCAGCTAACATTTTCAAGAGCAGCTGCTGAAGATGGCCAATATTCTGTAAGCTGTCAGGATCTTTGGATGCATTCTGCTTTTTCCGAAACATTTTCTCTCAAGTCAAAGAGACAGAAAAATGCCAGGAAAGAAAGGAGAGGGAAAAAAAAATGTGTAGGATTGTTCCTTCAAACTTTGTGTACCTCAACACCTCAAGTACTTAAATGAAATAAAGTTTTATCGTGGGCTTTATGTTTTCTAACAAGTAATCAATCCTGGTTTCAAATCTGATACATTACACCATTGAAAGCTTCCATGAATGTATAGTGAACAACTGGCTTTGAATATAGTTTGTTGGTGGGCATGGTTTCATTTGCAGCAACACAACAGTTTAAGATCAGTTATTGGTGTATATACAAATATATATGTTGTTTGAAAGAATTCTCTAATATTTTAGGAAGTAGTCATCAGTCTCACATTATGGCAGATGAAATTGGCTGTATAACTACATATACATGCAGCTTTCTAATGTAGTTACATACTTTAATTACTTTACTTCCAGTTTTTTGATACCCTAAAGTGAGAATCAAATTTATTTCATAAAACATCTGATTGAATAATATTTCTATGCATAGAAACACTCATATGAAATTTTCCAGGTCTAATTCAATTCTATGTTCCTCTAAATGTATTTGTAAACTAGATTATGAATTTCACTGTGTCTGTTGTTTGGTATCTGTGAAGCGTCATATATGGTTTAGAGCATTATGCAAATGTTAAATACTCTGAACAAAACAGTTCTTGAAAATGGAGAATTGTTATGACATGCTGTATTTCTTAACCAGTAATTGTGCTAGAAGACTGTAGCATAACTGGTATGATACCTAGGAATGGAAAGTAAACAGGAGGCTGAATGACAGACCAGGGTGTTCCTTCAGAATTTCTGGTGAACCTGAAGACTAATTAAAGACAGGATAATATGTTTGTGTAATATGATAGGGTGAAAGTATCAGAGTTACTCTAAGGAAAACTGTGTTTTTTCATCCTGACGGAGATCTTTTTAAAGGGGAAAAAAAAGTAAGCCAAGTATTGTAAAGGTTACCTGTCAGACAGAATGTTCTAGGATTTTCGCATAGCCTTTGATAAGATTCTTTGCAGCAGGCTGCAAAGAAAATGAGTAGTGACAGAGTAAGGAGCATAACTTTGGTGTGTCTTAAAACCTGGTTATGCTGGAAACAGTCACAGGGGTCTGTTTCTGAAACAGTGATAGGAGTGGATTTAGCAAACACTGCTGATTCTCATGAGGCAGTGAGCTGCACACTGCCAAAAGTTCCTTATATGTTTGATGTGATTAGGAACAGCTGCTCAGAATGGTATGAAGTTCCAAATTATAAATGCATCTTGAGAGCGTGTGCTACAATCAGACTTTCCTACATTTGGGTGGCGAGCTTAATGACTTTCAGAATAGGAGGCCAGCATTTGCTGTGGATGCTTACTGCAGGATGAAGTACAAAAGGACCAACTGTGTTCATGCAACTAAATGCTGTCAGAATACTTTCCTTGTTAAGGTTGAGATAATAATACATTAATTTTATCAGGAACAATGGTGCATTTATTTTGAAGAACTACTGAAGTACGAGGTACCCTTTACCATGACGACTGACTTGCAATGACTTATGTGAAAATAATTGTAACTTATTTTTGAGGAAGGTTAAAGACATGTTTTAGTGAGGTATCAAGGTAAGTAAATCAACTATATCTATTTTTCTTTTCCAGAAAAAAAAAAAAAAAAAGCAGACAGTTGTGAAATTAAGGAGTACATTAAAAACTTATAAATCTCTAAAATAATTATGCACTATAGTCATCCCCTGAAACTAATTAACTCCACAGGGCATTTAATCACAAGCTGAGGTATGACTTTCATTTTCTGTTAAGTACCACATACCTGGCAACAAATAAATAAAAATTACTTTCCACTAAAGAGTGCTTCATATATTCTTTTAAATCTGAGTAATATTGATGGAAAAAGTCCTGTTAAATCAGGAAAAGAGTGTTTTACTATTCCTTTTCTCAGATGCAAATGACTAAGCAAGATCAGAGCAGTGGAAGCTAATTTGCAGATTTGAAAGAGACCTGTAAACTGTTTGGTTCATCATTTCACTGGGAACAGTTCGATGCTGGAATGCTCCTAAACTTGACTAATCATCTGTAGGTTATGAAATGATCCTGGTCATTTTGTTATCCAAAAGTCTTACTTAGCTACGGCAAGGAAACATAGATGTTTATTTCCATATACCTGTACATTTACATCGGTCTTAGGTGTAAGAATTCATGCAGATTGAGTGCACTGCTGTGAATTTTGTGGGATCGTCTGTAGACCTTAATGATAATAACCACCCAACAGTGCATTACACTTGTCTGATGTGCTGGCACAGGAATGAGTCTAAATACTGGGAAAGAAGGATCTGAAACTTCCTCACTTCAAGTTAATTGGAACATGTCTCTGCTAGGGGAGCCTATGTAGAATGTGGAAATCTTGTGAAGGAAGTTGTGTGTGTACTCTCTTGATCCTTAGTGTGTTCTTTCTGCCATACATATAAAGGCTGTGTATCTATAGTGGCAAATGAAGCGCAGGAACTGGGGGTTTTGCCCATTTTTAGTATTTTCTGACACTGTTTTGACACAGTCCAACTGGAATTTTCCTAAACAAGGCCTGGAATGGCTCAGGGGTTAGCAGAAGCTAGGAGCTGCTCAGTGTACTTATTTTCCATGGTTAGAAGAGTCCAGATGAACAGATGTGAGTTGTGTGTGACAGATGATCTTGAGACTGGAGAGAGCTTGTTGGCCTTTATTGTATTTAGTAGCATAGGTTAAGAAGTTGATAATGTCAAATCCCATTTCTCTCTCTTTATTCCTGCTTTCATTTTGTACAGTTTCACACTGAGACTACATCCTTCATAACACTCTTCCATTTTCTACAAAATAGCTTTTATGCTACAGTCATGACTTATTTTTTTTCATTCTTTCCACCTTGTTTCCTTAAGCTGCCATGCCTGGTGCTCCCTACTTTAAAAAGTCAGTTATTCTGCATTATTTAAAAGATGATTCAGAGCTGCTGCAGTTTGGATGAAGACATAAAACAGCACATACAGCTTCTCTCCCAGTTTCCCATTTTAATCCCCTCCTTCTTTCCTTCCACACATTTTGTTTTAATTTTATTAGATTTCTTTAGGCAGGAAACATCTGAACCTTATTCTGCATGTTTTTCAAGAATAATGGAGAAAAAGTTATGGTTTTCAGAAGTCTCCATTATGCTTCCTGAAGAAATAATGCTACTGATGGCCTCAGTGTTCTCCATAAATATTATTTATAACTAGGTGTGAGCTAAGGTCACTTTTGTGTAGGAGTAGATAACAGAGAAACTGGGTGTTAAAGAAGAATTTTGAATAACACTGTATGCAAAAAAAAAAAAAAAAAAAAATCTTAATGCTTCCAATTTACTCCTCTTCATGAAATACTGAAGTTCTATTCCTTATTGCAGAAAATAAAAGTAAAGATTGAAAACATATACTAGATGTTGTTACAGATGCTGTAGAATAAGCAAGCAAAAAAAAAAAAAAAAATTGAAGGAGGTGCACCCTTTTGTTTGGTTTTTCTAACTTGAGAACACAGGGTTCATCTCAGTGTTTGCACATTAAAGGGTTGATCCACAAACTGTGAAGTTTGTGCATGCTTTAAGATGCTAATGTTTTATTGGAGATCTAAAGTTTCAGATTGTTCACTTTGATATGGGCAGTATGCACAAGCTACAATGCTGCTCACATTGTATTTTTTTAGCAGTGTTTGTGCCAGAAATGTTGGTATGAATTTAAAAGAATGAAGGGCCTCCAGTATAACAACTCAGGAGTATATGCATGGGATCAGAAAATTCAGTAAACTTAGATACTGAAATAAATGCTTTTTCTTTAATCTTTTTAGGCCTGTTGAAATGTACAGGCATAACATGTGAGCAGTTTTCAACAGAGTACGTGTCATGCTAAGAGATTCTTAAAAGATTATTATTTTAAAGTCATCTCAGGACTCAACACCAGCTGCAGCTCTTTCAGCCTGTCCTCATAGGAGAGGTGTTCCTTTCCATGGATTATTTTTATCTCACTTCTCTGGATGTGGTCCAACGGGCCCATGTCACTTCTGTACTGAGGGCTCCACATCTGGATGCAGTACTCCAGTTGATGTCTCACCCACAAGAGTAGAGGGGCAGGATCACCTCTCTCAACTGCTGGCCACACTTGTTCAGATGCAGCCCAGGATATACAGTTGGCTTTCTGGGCTGCGAGGGCACATTGCTGGCTCATATCCAGCTTCCCATCCACCAGTACCCCCAGGTCTTTTTCAAAAAGGCTGCATTCAGTCCTTTCACCCTCCAGCTTGTATTGGTAGCGTGGGCTGTCTTGGCTCAGGTGCAATACCTTGCACTGGATTTGTTGAACCTCATGAGGTTCACCTTGGCCCACTGCTCAGGCCTGTCTGGGTCCCTCTGGCATCCCATGCCCCTGGTGTGTTGACTACACCCCACAGCTTGATGTTATCAGCAAATTTGCTGAAGGTGCACTCAACCTCACTGTCATTGATGAAGATATTAAAGCGTACTGGCTGCAGCACCAACCCCTGAGAGACAGCACTTGTCGCCAATCTCCATCCAGACGTTGAGCCATTGACCACTCTCTGGACTCGATTCTGCAGCCAGTAAATTTAGAAATACTTCAAATACTAAGCATAGTAATACATTATGCTTAATCAAATTTAGTTATACAGCAGTTCTTTAAATAGAGCAAAACTGTCATACAATACTTGTTACCAGTGTAAACATGACCAAAAAATGGTGAATGACACTGTATAGTAACTGTTGAGTCACAGCCTGAACTACTGATTGAGCACCTGGGGAAAGAACCCTGGAAGCACAGGTGAAGGCAATTCAGCTGTGTGACCAGAAGGGGTGGAGCCTGGCTGCACCTCTCCTAGACCCCATTTAAGGGCTGACTGCCACAGGGGAAGGATCTCTTCCTGGAGATCCCTCCCTGGAGAAGCTTTCCTCTGTGGACCTAGAATCTTCTGATACAGGTGAGTAATCTTCTTCGCTTCTCTTATAGCACGTCTCTATTATGCCAGTCCTTTTGTCATCATACCTTTGTTGTAACACCTTTCCCATTGTATTATCTGTCCAATTGCTACAGACACCTTTCCCTTTTAAAGCACTCTTGCAATGGAAGTAGTTAAGTTGGCAGCTCAAACGATAGCTGAAGAAAAGATCTTTTTAAAAATCCTCTTATTATTCTCTAGTTTGTTTCAAAGGTATGTGTTTGCCTTCAAAATCATCTTAAGAAACGTGTTCATCCTTTTTTCCATTTTTTTCCTTTCTGTATGAAGGCAATCATGAGTATAGGGAGGAAAAAAAATGTGCCTAGTGAATCATCTGAAATTTGTCATGAAGCATAACATGCTTAGTTTAAATCTTGGAATTTTTACCCAGACTGATCATTGTGAAAAATGACAACTTCATGGAATAGTCATGTTTGTTGGAAACACTGCAATATATATGGTTATTTGGGAAATATTTGAAAGTTCTTACTGGAGAATAAGTAGGGAAGATTTGTGGCAGGATATTATGGTGCTAATGGCTGGGCCTATGAGCAAACATAATGTAGTAGACAGCATCCTTAACCTTGGCTGTTTGTTTCTGAATTAGCAGATACATAGAGGTCTCTTTCAAACCAGACCATTCTGTATCACTAGTTTATTAAGTTATGGGCACTGAATACCCCTAGCTTTAATTTTCTATTAAGTTCTGTATCTTTAAAACCTTGCTTCTTGCAAAATTTTAACATGCAGGCCTGCTGAATTTTTACTTCTTATTTTAGAAGTTTAATAAGGAATGCTGATGGCCTAGTATTAAGTTTTTTTCGTAAAATTAAAGTAGCTATGGGTAAGCCTTATTGAAATTCATAGCTTGATCCAATTATTTTTTTAATTAGAAAAAAGAACAGAGATTAAATTCAGATTTTTAATTCTTCAGGCAAAACAGTTAAGGAGTTTAAATTAGGTTTCATTGCTATTTGGGCAACAAGGAGTCCTTTCCAAAATTCATAACGTTGTGCTTACATTCTTATTGCTTTTAGACCTTCACTTTCATAAACTCTGAAATCCATGGAAATACTGGAAAGGAGAGATATGTGAAAAATAGCTATACTTTAGTACCACTCTGTTATTACAGGACTAAGATGAGAATCACAAAACTAATATTTTAATTTAGATCAGATTATGGAAATATTTGTTTGATGTCAAAAATAGACCACTTTGAGGCAGGATTTATCTCAAAATACAGGGGATTCTTCTCAGCTCTTGATTTCTGCATTTGCTACTAATGTTCTAGTGAACTTCCATATTACCATCAAAAAGCCAAAGTAATGAACACAAGGCGGTCTTTACAGAAGCATGTCATTAAATTTTTTTAGCATATAAGACAATGTAAATTTAACATACTTTAATAAATAAAATAATGGGTGAATGTCATGACAGAAGTGAAAATTGCTTTATGATTATATTAACTTATCATTTTTGGATGAACGTAGCATTTTTGGATGAAAACCTTTGAATCCAGTTCATTAGGGAAAGCATTCATGAGGGTTTTATTTTTTTCTAAAATAGAAAGTCATGAATCATTGAGTTTTCCGGTGAAAATTATCAGCATCCACCTTTGCTAAATTATATTTTATTAAAAGCAGATTGTACATACTGCTGAGGATAGTTAAATGCAGATGCGTTTAACTGTTGTTCAGTGTATGTAATTCAGTGTTTCCCAATACCCATAAATATGCTATATATTTTCTTCAGAATTCTTAATACTTGATAGACTGAAATAGTTCTCATATTTAACTTCAGTATGTTGCTTAAGAGTGCTCTGTATTATTTAAATCTCTTAAACCCTATTAGTGCCAGGAGGAAATGCCTCAGATTTAATTTGGTTTTCAATGCAAAGAAAATGCAGGTATTCAACTCCAGGACAAATTACCCTGTGCATACTTATCGTTGTAAAGATCGATCACAAGAAAGATGTAATTTTTCAGAGTTTTATGGGAAAGAATGAGAGGGAACTGAGCTAAGATAAGAGCAATTACATGTCTGTCTTCTACTTCATAAGAGTTACTGCTTTGGGAGAAATATTAGTGGCTTACTCACAGACCCTTAAGAATTAATAGCTCAGTTAAAGGAATTAGACTAATCATTATAGGTTTTACAGGAACAAAGATTGTTCCTTAAACAATAAACTGGTAGCACATTGATGTGATTCACTTTGCTGTTCTCTTACGACCTACGTAGAGAAACAGTGCTGCTATTACTGGTACATTTAATGTACTAAGAACATCAAATCTCAAATCAGTTACCAAAGCTAGACATAACATAAGATGAGCAGAATTATGTAACGTGCAGAAACTGAGGTTTTTCCCTCTGGTGTAATCTCTTTCTGATTAATTTTAAGTTACACATTGAAAAAAGTTACATTCTGGGACCAGTAGTTCTGCTAAAAGGTTGTGAGGCTTTTATATTTCCATAGGACTATGGCTTATAGGTGTAAGATTGTGCAGTCTCGATGTCTTCAACAAGAAGAGGAACCAAACTGTCAGGCCTTTATTCTTTTTATTTTCATTTCAAATAGGAAATGAGAGAGACATTAGAGTACCTTAGGGCAATTTGTTTTTCTTTTCATATGTCCTTAATCACAGCCATCTTATTCCTTTAGGCTTTGTTTTTAAAGATGCATATGTTGATAGTTTTTAACTATTAGTCACCATCATCTACCTGTCTACACTATACATCTCATTAATTATGTATGTATCAACTACCACTCATTCAGAAGGCTTTCAGCATCCCTTATGCTTAACCTCTAAATCACACTGATTCTATTAGCTTTCAAAATTTTTAAATGTTCTTGGGTATAGTATTGCAATGCTTACTCTTCACTGTGGAATGCAACTTGGAAAGACTTCATGAATTAACAACAAAAAAGCCTTCTTTAATTTGTTGAACAGGAAATACAGACCTCAATCTGTTGAAGCTGTGTATGTGCTTAAGTTCATGAATTGGAACAGTGAGTCTGTTTTGTGTGAGAATTCAACAGGTGCTATTTTTCCTCAAGTAAACCTGTGGCAACTGTTATAAAACTTACTCTAGCAATGAGATGCTCTGTGGGCTGCAAGTGGTCTGTAGCTACAGGGAATCTGGCAATTAGTTGCTCCTGTGATGAGGGGTTACCAAAAATGCTGTATGGAGTGAACCATCCATTTAATTAATTTTGTAGTTCTTGATTACCTGATACAGAAGCTAGTTGTCCCGCTACAATTTGAGGAGGTGAGCTCTACATTTTCTATTACCCAAGAAATTAAGTATTTTTAATACAGAAAACTGATTTTGTTGATGTAATCTTGTTTTGTCAATCAACCTGTTGTGAAGCCAGCTGCAATTCTGAAGAATTACTTTGAGCTGAAAAAAACACAAATATTTGCTTATGTATGCCGTATTTTTGTATTTCAATCTGTGCAGGGCAATCTAGTTTTAACATATTGTAGGTAAGGATAGACTGGATGGGGCCCTGGGCAGCCTGGTCTAGTATTAAATGTGGAGGTTGGTGGCCCTGCATGTGGCAGGGGGGTT
>JAOWBP010052661.1:0-12546 GCA_028571105.1 Tragopan temminckii
GCTCACATTTGCTGGAAAAGAACAGCAAATCCTCAAACACAGGCTTTCAAGCTGCCTGCTTGCATGCTCCTCAGCTAAAGAAGTACTACACTGAATGCACCACTATGGGACTGGGAAATACAACTAATTCTCATGCCTTCCAGAAGGTTTGTGTTTGAAGAGTATAAAGAGAGAAAAAAGTTCTCCATTCCTCTTTTACTACTTCCCCTACTTCTTTCACATTCCCTTAATGTGATGCAATTGCTGGAAAAGGAAAAATCACATACAAGTGTGATGTTTTAGGTACAGCAAGGGAGAACAGCAAATTCCAGTTGTTTAGGGCAAATGGGTCTAAACAACGGCTTCTTGAAGAATGGTTCACAATGCAGAACCACAAAATATACTGCCAGTAACCAAACCTATGACCTCTGTGAAAACACACTGATGCTTTGGGGAGCGTAAAAGAAATTGTGGCTTAAGAAGAAACTGAGTTTGGATTTGTATTAGCAGAAGCAGACTTTACAAGAGAATGAATTCTAGAGATAACAGAACTGGTCTGAGTGCGATACACATGGCACTTATTAACGCAAATCTGCAGAAAGTAGTCTTGAATGCTACTTGCAAAATATATGCCAATAAAGCAAGGTTTAATAACCACTGCAGAAAGGTCTAGCACAGGAATTCCCTTGGTTTTTAAAGCAGAAGAAAGTGCTGTTAAGACTCTTCAACAACTTTTTGAGCCTTCTTCTGACATAAACCTTCCATATTCTACACACATAAAAATGACAAGATATGTCTAATTCCATATCAGCCCATTCACTGAACAATACATTACTGAATTTTCCATCAGAAGCCATGAAATTTATTTTTACATTTGTTATGGACTGTTGGTGATAGGTATGTATTTGCCTAAATACGTTACAACAGCAGCAGTAGTGTGAGGCAATTACAAACATGGATGTTGACTATGAAATATGTACAATTTTACTGGGACTTGCTTAGAAAATTACCCTGGCAGAAGCTATATTTAATCTTTACATTCATACACACAAGCAATTGTAGGAGATCTTGACTTACCGAAGCTGAGACTGCAATTTCCCAGCTTTATTTATAAAATCTTCCCACACTGGGTAACTTCCCTGCAAGAGGAGAAAAGAAAATACGGTAATGAATACTTAGTTTGAACATTATGTTTTTGATACTGCGGATTTCAAGTTCAACTGAAACTAGAAGCTGCAACGATGACTTTACTGAATCTTTATTCTCTAACACTAAAATATATTTTCCCAGTAAGTGGTCTCTCACATTCTTTAACAACAGTAAACAGACAACATGTAGCTACATGACAAGGGGAAATGATTTTAAACTGGAGGAGGGTAGATGTAGACTAGATATCAGGAAGAAATTCTTTACTGTGAGGGTGGTGAGACACTGGAACAGGTTGCCCAGTGAAGCTGTGGATGCCCCCTCCCTGGAAGCATTCAAGGTCAGGCTGGATGGGGCTGTGAGCAACCTGGTCTAGAGGGAGGTGTCCCTGCCTACAGCAGGGGGTTGAAACTAGGTGATCTTAAAGGTCCCTTCCAACCCAAACCATTCTATGGTTCTATGGCACTCCATCTGGTTGTGAATTCAGATGAAACACCACGTCCTAGGAGGAGGCTTGATACACATGCTAAGCAAAAACACTGGGGAGGAAATGGGATTTCAACTGAAGAAACTCCTCACTTTGTATGGAAACAGTGAAGACAAACCTATGAGAAGTGGGGTGTTAGGACATTGCAATAACACGTACAGCAAATCTCCCAAAACTAAGAACAGAATTCCTGTTGCATTTTTCCAAGTATGGACTCCCCGCGCAATTCCCAGTTTCCCATTCTCTTATTGCAAAGTATTTTATTTTTTAATTAAGGTCTGAGTTGCCCAAGAGACCACCTTAAACTGTCTCAAACTAACACAAAATGTAGAGTAGCCCGAAGACAATCATTCTCAACAGCTGCAGGATTTCCTATGAAACAGCCCCAATGACCTTGGAGCTGCCTTCTCCACTGATGCTGGTAAAGCAGTACACCACTGAGCAAACATATGCAAAGTTTTTAAGGTTTAATTCCTCTTGGAGTTTCCTGTGAACTTCTCCCTTATTTTTTTAAAGTATGGTAGGAGTCCACATTAAGAGCTGCAACACCAAGTGTTCTTACAAGTTAAAGTGCTGATTTTTATGGTAAACTACTATCCTTTTTAAACCAAACTAATGTTAACTTGCTCCCTTCAGAACAAGTGCAGATTTTCTGCTAACAGCAAAATCAGAAGAAAGAAACCTCATAACATCCCCTAGATTGGTGTCTAGTGAGCAAAAAAAAAAACAAAAAAACCATGCTTCCTTTACTAAAGTTGTAAGCAGAGCACCAATGCAGTAAAGCCCAGGTAAGGCAGCTTATCAAGGCCAACATTACCACAGCTCTGACTGGAAGAGGCTGCAAGCAAGCGCCACTGCTTGTAATAAACTCAATCCAAACCTTTTCTTGCTCTACCACAAGAGGCCACATCTCATTTGCTTTGGGGCAAAGACAACCCCTTTCCCAAAAGCAGCCAACCCAATTCAAGCTCCTTGGTGCACCCTGGTGAGACAGCTCCCAGACATTGACATACCATGGCCAAAACGGCTAGAATTAAACTAAGGGTTAAAACCAAAGTCTTCCCTTGGACAATGGCCTTGGTTCATTCAAGTCACAATTTAACATTATCTACTAATCATATTTTGAAAAATGAGATGTCTTTGCATAGATGTGGTACATACATCTCCCACTGCACAGTGAAGCTCAGTCAGCAGAGGGGCTTGGCAGCGCCAAGACAGACCCTACCATAAGTGTCTCAGATACTAAGCAGCTACTCTCAATATTCTTCACTAAGTATTGTGTTTGTTTTTTCGGTGGTTTTTTTTTGTGTGTGTGCATTTTTTTCCCCGTGAGCAACATACACCAGGTGGTCATAAAACCTCATTATATCTACGCACGATGGAGCCAGTGGGAAAGGGAGACAGCAAGAAAGAAGACACCCATTATCAGGGTGGCAAAACCTAGAATAAAAGAGCTTTGTGCTGTGCAAAAATTGCCAGGCATTTAAAAATGAAACTCACTTATTTGAGGGGGGAAAAAAAATTCATTTCCTTAAACCTATTAGTTTTGCTGAAATCCTCTGCACTGAACGCCATCTCTCTCTGCAGTAGCTGCATTTCAGAGTTTGCCCACATGCCATATATGCATTATGCATGGGTACGCCAGGAGCCTTGAAAGCCCTGACAATTAGCAGCAGGACCCAGGGCTATACTGGATTCTTGAGCAAAACGCAAGCTGACAAACAGAGGATACCAAAGCAGCCTGATTATGTTTCCATCTCGGTGATGTATTATCCTGCTAACTGTGCCTAATGGCAGGCAGGAGATTGACACCAACCTGACGCTGTGGGGAAGCTTAAGACAGTCCTATCAAAACATAGCTCAGAAAGAAAACACCTTTATTTCTTCTTTCTTTTCCTTTTTTTCTTTTTTTTTCTTTTTTTTTTTTTTGCAGGCTGGCCACAAAGAAAGTCAGGACATTCACTAAGCATTTCCATAGCTATTTATTCTTTGTCTTTAAAAGTGATTTTCTCTCTAAATCACAACTACTTAATTAAGCTTTAACAACCCACTTATATCAGTTGCTAAATTGGTTTGGTTAAAAATATACATTATGTATGTTACTGCAATGTAATCTCTTCACCTAGGCACTCCTACACTGGTGCAAGAGCACCTTACCTCATTTTGGGCAGAAGAAAACAGCAGTGTATTTTGTTTATGCTCCAACAGAATTTGTTATTTGCCTTCCCCTTCTGCAGCTGAATCAGCACATTCATCTCTCAGTAACGTGTAACTCAAACATTGCACACAAACCCTACTGTCCTGCCCTGAAAGCACCTCCACTACCATACCCGTGCTGAACCCAAACCCTTCTGATCTCAGCTAAGGCCGAAGTGCATGACACCTGCCACTTTGCCAGTTCTAATATGAGGGGTTTTACCCCACCTCCAGCACCTGGGGAGCAATGTTTGCTGGGACAAACCATGACAACACAGTAGTTCAGCAATTTTTTGAAGCACATGCAGGTCTGCAGTACCCTAAGAGCAGCTCCTTCTCCATAATCTCTCCATGTGCCTCCTCTGTTCCATCCTCGTTTGGAATTACAGCTCTTGCTTTCATCGAAGCGCCCATCAGGAGAAATACAGTAGTGGCAGAAACCACATACCGAATAGCCATGAAACTTAATCCTCAATTCAACACGTATTACTTTCTCAATTTAAACACCAAGCAGCAATAGGAAGAATTCACTGTCTGTCTGTTAAGTTCTTTTTTACTGTAAAGCCAATTCTGGAAGAGTATTAAAACAGTATTTTTAAATGCTGCGTTTCCCTCAGCTCCTTCTGCAATTTCCGATTTCAAATGGTCGATAAAGGAAAACAATTCTCCCCCTTTAACATCAGGCTCAGGTGCTGGCAGTACCCATGTGAGCAGCAGGATCCCTTTCCTCACAGCCCTCCTCAGAGAAACTCGTGAGAAGAGCTGTAAGCATCTGGGTCACAAATCCTCATTTTAGCTCCTCACAGGTTAAAATAGAAATCTGTTACAATCCAGGTTCGTTTAAACGGTCTTCTTGAAAACCAGCCTTGATTCAGGGCCTATCTCCCCCAGAATACACTTGTGCCTCATTGTTTTTTCTTCTTCAGCTGTCTCAGATCCAACACTCCTGCACTATAATGCTTTTGTCCGAGGCATGAAAGCCCCCCAGCCCCTGCACACACCTTAACTTCAGCTTGAGGCTGTCACTGGTAAGCCATAACATCCCATTATCGCATCTTATTGCTCAATGAGTCGGTTTACAAGTGATTAGTCACCTGATGCCAGGGTCCAGCCATGCTCCAGCTGATCTCCACCAGACAGGGCACTGCCCTTCTGCCTCCAGGCTGACAAACAAAATGGTGCCTCATGCCTGTCACCTACTTTGCCAGTCCCCAATTAGGGACGTGGATTAGCTTTCCCTTAGGGATGTGCACAACTAGTATTGAGAGGTACCAGGCTAAGGTGGGAAGTACCTGCAACACCCCGACATACCAGGCTCCAACGGCCTCACTGCACTGAGCCCAGCAGTTCGGCTTGTAGCACCTCAGGGAAAACAGATTTCAGCAAGGGCACAGCAGGCACAGGGCAAGGAGGAGGCCCCAAGCAATAGAAAAGCAGCAGAGAGGTCCCAGGTGCTGCAGAGCCCATCTCCATCCTACAGCCTGGGGAAGGGCCCATGCCAAAGCAGCAGGTCATTTCCTGAAGGAGCTGTGGCCACGGGTGTTCCTGAAGGGGTTGTGGAGGGTAAGTGGGCAAAAGGTGTTTGAATTTTTCCCCATTCTTTCTCACCATTCAAATCTATTTTAGTTGGTGACAGATTTAATCTTCCCTGTTGAATGTGTACTGCCTGACAGAATTTGAAAGTGATCTCCTCATCTTTATCTCAACTCACGAGCATTTCCCCCTTCCTGCTGAGGAGGAGCAGGAGTGGGTGAGCACCCAATAGCTGGCCAAGGTCCATACACCACACCAGGGAAGGGCACAAAGGATCTGTAAAGCCCCTCCCAACCCAGATCATTCCATGATTTTATCACCTCCTACTAGCAGGCAGCCCCAGGAGCACTTATATCCCGGACAGACGAAGAATCTTTTGTTTTTTGAGGGGAGCGGGGAACCCCCAGCACAACCAACTTAGACAAACATATTTCTACAAGACCTTTACTAAAGTTTTTCTCTTTCTTTCAAGCCAGCAGTCCTCCAATAGGAGAATTCCAGAAGAGAAGATCAGGGATTTCTTGATACAGCTTGCAGCAAAGGATCCAATTTTTCTGAAATTGTTATCAATTGCATCTAATGACAAGTACAAGAACCCACACTGGTTTTTTAATTTAAGATTACAACTTGATTATCAGCAGTCTTGACAGTAAAAATCCATTCTGTCACACCTTTTGCCAGCAAGTTACAATGCCTCTCCTTTTCTCCATGAGGTGAAAAGACATTTCCTTTAATAATTTATTTCCAGGCACTCTAGATCCCAAAGACAAGATGCACCTCATCTTTCAAAAAACCCTTGACTGTGTTCTTTTAACAGCTTTCATTTATCAGAAAGGCTTTTCAACCGTATTATCAGCTCTTGCTGGGATGCTGACTACAAAGGAAGCAGAAACAGTTCAGTATCTTGTTCACAGCAACAACTCATCTCAACTTTCAGGGTGCGGGGAGAGAGACAGAGCTGTTCTACAGTACAGCAAATTGAGAATCTAATTTTGGTTGTTCCAGCTAAAAAGATAGGAGAGAAAGGGAACTGCCGGGCAATGCCCTGATTTTATCTCACAGGTTATCAAAGCAAGAGCTGTGTGCCTTCCAGAAGAGTACGGAACAACTCTCTGCAGACTTCAGTAAGGAGGACAAAAAAGCACTGCTCAAGCTACAGGAGTTAGGCCTTCTCCACCTCAATATAATCATTCAGCCACGACCTGCCAAGAGGCTGAGTCCCAAACACACAGTGCTATTACCCAGCTTCACACGCCAGTAACACATCCAAATGCCACATGTCTACCTCTGGAACAAAAACTATAACTTTGCTATTGCACCAGACCTCCCAACCTCCAAAGTAAATGATGCCTAGAGCGAGGGATTTACTATATAGTTTTATCAGATATCAGAATTACAAGGATTACTACAAATGTTTCCTGTCTGTGTTATTCACTACACTACCTTCAAGTAGCAGAGAAACTTTACTGTGCTAGACAGCATGCAGTCACAGATGTTACATTCAAAAAATGCCCTGCATAATTATGTATGGTTTGCACACAGAAGCCATCATTTTTCCAGGGATCCTTCAACATGAAAAACAGGAAAAACTAGAGAGGAAAGGTGCAGGAAAACAATGACAATCTGAAAAAAGGGTTCTGGCCACAGATGTCTCGGCATGTGGAAAGATGCAGCAGCTGACAATCAGCTTCCCCATCCGGCTAACATCTGGCACTGGAAGTTTTTCCTCTCTTCTTAAAGAATTAATAGTCATCCATGGAAGAGGCAGCTTGGCCAGGCACAAGTGCAAAGGTTACAGAGCACTACCCAGAGCTACCACATTTCTTTGCACAGCTCACACATTCAGCCAAGCCAGACAGATAAGACTGCATAGTCCTTTAATAACTACAAAAGCTCTTGCAAGACACAGGTGAGATAAGACTTAACATCACCTTACATGAAGTTCCTAATGACTCTTCCCTATCCAAAAAATTTCTTCTTGCAATCTTTTCCTCTTTGTAGGTCAAAAAATAAGCAATTCAAGAACCTGTCCTATGAAGTTTCTTAAACTACAGCTATTTTCCAGCCATTCATCAAAACAGCCTCAACCTTCCAACAAAGTGAAACCTAAATTTTGCTGGTGAGAGTGATTTCATTCTTTATGAACCATCAGATGAAGATGCAGTGGTGCACACACCTATACCAAGTACTTCTCTTTCATTTATCTCATTTCAGATACACCTCAAATTCAAAACCAGAACTGAGCCAGCAAAGCCCCAGTACTGATTTCAAGAGCAGCCCACTGCCTGATGATGTCCACTGGCTGTTTTCCAGTGGGGAAGGACAAAAACAACCAGTCGAACTTGCAGCAGAGATGCTCTAGGTTGGACAGTTCCTCCAGCTTTAAGACCAGTGAAACAGGCAACTCTGGAAGGGCATGGAGCTTCTATTCACAGGAACTCTTTATGAAACAGCAACAAACTCATGCAGAGGAAAACTGAGTGCTCCAACAATGCAACAAAAGGGGCTGCAAGTCTGGGAAGTCCCTTTTGTCTTTCTAAGCTAAAGATATTGTCACGCACAGGGGAACTTCTAGCAGCAAGAGGAGCTCTTGATGTGTGCAGAGCGCTTGCTGGGCCAGGAATGGAATGTCAGCAATAGCAGATGGCATGAACTTCACAGATTTCATAACGCAAACCAAACACGTGCATTACTGACTGGAGAAAGGGAGGATACAGGTATAAGCGTGGTGTCTGAGAGGTTATAGCACGTGCAAGTGAAAGTAAAAGCATGTCAAAGATCAGATTACAATGTCATTTAACCTGTAACTACCCTCCAGGAACTGAAAGCAGAGGCAATTAAAATAAAAGTCTTGTCTCCGTGCCTCCATTTTTATTATCTCTGCCACTTGTTCAGGGAATGGGCAGGGGCTGGAAATGAGTTTTCATCAGGCTGCTCGGTATAATGGACATGCCAAGCTCTGCTTTCACAAGGCGATACATTGCCATAACACTGCAGATTATGCAACAATACAGTATTGAAGAAATCTCATATGGTATTAAAAAAACTGCCTACTACAGATTTCTTCTATGTATTATGGAGCCATTTATTCAATGTTTTCACAACTGTTTGGTTTTTAGTCAAACACAGCATCAAAACACTGAGTAAAAGCTACTCTAGGGTAAAGTCAGTAAAGTCAAGACAAAAAACACAATCAAGGAACTCCAGAAGAGGACATTCGCCCCACTGATTCAGTGCCATCAGTGATTTCTACATTTCCCAAACAACCCGAAATTTCTGAAGAATTAGGAGTTCTCTCAGCACGGAAGTTCTCTCTGAAGCACGGAACCACTTAGCAAGAACCAAGACACTGAGTAGATCTCATCATTTAAAGACAGAGGGAACTCAAGTCAAGGTATGACTGTTGCTAGAGCTCTAGGGACTTTAATTTGTATTACGACAAAACCAGCACCTCACTAGCCCATATTTAAAGGGACACCATTGCCCATGGTTTGACTTTGGTTTGGAGCACCATGAGGACTCCTCCAAACTCATCCCTCCCAATTGCAACATCACATCCTGGCTAGCCTCTTGTGTGCCTCTTCACTACTTCTATAAGGACCACAACAAATCCAGGCCATCTGCAGCCCACTTGCACAATCTGTAAGATGAAGAAATCCAGCTCTAAAGCAAACACATCAGAGTTTAAATCTAAGTTAGATTGGGTAATTAGCAAATAAAAAAGTTATACTCACACTCTGAGAAAATATATCATACATAAACATATGGTCTCTCCCTCTCTAAACACAGGAGGTTATTCACAAGAGTAGGGAAAAAAACAACCAACCAGCAACAGCTTCTAGAGGAGAACCTTTTATCCCATGCTGCATTAAAAGAGCTGGACATTAAGCAGTCTTCCAGAGGAAGCATTTAGTTCCACACTCTTCCCTGCAGGTCTAAACAAGTTTGCGAGCCTGAATAGCAGATCTCTCCTCAGAGACTCATCAATACTGCCTTTCATCCACTGAATCATTAAGCGGCCACTATGCATACTGGGCAGCTATTTTCTAAACCCACAATATTTCAGCTAGATCAAAACTAAGGTAATTAAAACATCAAGAGGCATTAATTCATTCAAGTTAATGCCTACACAGGACAGTCTCACAGCAGAGCCAACAACCCTGTGCTGGTAACACCATCATGGATGGGCTTTCATCACCTCTTCCCAACTCCCCCATGAAGCAGGAGAAACCCTCATTTCTGAGCACTCACTGCTCAATCTCAGCACAACTGCTATCACACCAGCCATCAAAACAATCTCCAGGACCCAACAAACATCAGTGCTCTGGCAGCAGATACTGACATGCATCCAAACTAAGTGAACCTTTTTATACCACGAACTGGATTTCTCTAGGTACATACTTGTCACTAGCGTTGTGTACACCAACAGAACCAGCATTCACAGGTTTGTTCCTGCAAGAGTACTTCTTAAAAACATCCAAGGTGATTTCTTAAATGCTGTTTGTACACCTGTGTTCACTGACTAGAACTGCAAAAAAACAGTGTTCATGTAGAGCTTCACTAGACATCGCCAGATTCTTCACTCTCTATTTCAATCACCCTATGGGTAAGACGCTCCAGTCATACATCTCTACTAAGAAACAGACAGCCCTTAATTTCAATTACAGAAGAACTCAACTTGTGTTGAGAGCTGATCATTCGTTTGTAGAAGTCATCTGTTCTGCCTGCAAACATTGGGTTATCACGGGGGAAACAGCAGCAACGAAGATAAATGGTGTGTGTGATGTGGATGTGCGTAGCAATACGTGTTACACACAAGGAGCTTATAAAAACATCCCCTCATTAACTCAGTGCTCCACATGCACTCAATTTCTTCTTGTCCTAGGGGAAAGGAGTAGTAGTCACAGAACCTGCAGCCTCTCTAAAATGGAAGCCATTCTTTGGGAGCTAAGTCACACGCTTCCAGAGCACTTTGAAGATGAAAACTGCCATGGTCTAACCACAAGGCTACCAGACATTTTGTCTCCTGTCCTTGCAAACATCTCAGCAGTCAGGCTACCTCACGGTTCAGCAGGAAGAACTCAATTACCTTCCTTAAAGGTCAGCAGAGATAGTAATGAATGGGGCAGCACTCAACACCTTACAGCACCAAGGCAGACATCATTTGGAGCTGGAAAACCAACAGTTGAAGAGACAAATGCCCCCTACCACCCACCCACCTTCATGTGCTCTGAAGCAGACCAACACACTTCTTCAGCTACAGATCCTACCCTGCTGTCACTGAGCACTTTCTGCCCATCTTCAAGGTTACACATGTGTAGACCATGAATGTCAAAGATGTATCTCAGAAGCTAATAAGCAGAATACGCTAATTACAGGTACACAGAAACACTGCTAACTGCACCAACTTCTATATCTTGAAAAACACATCACAAAAAAATGAAAGGAAGGTAGTGGTGTACTTTTTTTTACGATGCAACACGGACAAAACTGAGGAAGGAAGCAGTAAACTCTCCCAACTATCACCTCTGGTTAGATATTAACAAGAGCTGAGTCTGTAATTACAGACTTCTTGTCCTCCAACATTTGTTCAGTCAGTTGTGATTTATGCAGCACTGCACAAGTCCTTCCACGCTTCCAGCACGGCAACCTCTACCACACAGCCCTTGGCATGCCAGCAGGTCCGAAAGTACTACTTCTAAAAGACATTAAAAATCCTTGCCCTCGGTATGCCCCAGAACAAGCCCGCGTCGGACGCATTTATGCAGAGAACGTTCGGCAGCTGTATAAATTGCTAGCACTCACACAGGCATATGCAGACCAAGAATGTGTCCCTAGTAATAATAAATGTTTTGCAAGTATGTTCCCAGCTATGCCATGCTGTCTGAGCCCTAGCATTGAAGCGGGTGTGCAGCAGTGCCCTCCTGCACCAGCATTCCTTCAGCCATCTCTCCACGCCGCTGCCTCCCCCATACAGATGTTTACAGAATGATGTTGCAGCTGCTTTAGAAAGGCGAGGAGGACAGTGGGGTAGGAAATCAGTGAGAATGGTAAGAAATCAGAGCGACAGTCTCAGGACAATGTGCCATGCTGGTGGAACCTCTAGGAACAAGAAAACGAGGAGAAAAAGCTGCAGCTGCATAGAGGGGAAACAAACTCATGTCACGCTTTTTGGGAAAAGGGAGAAACGACCATTTTCTGCGTTTGGAATAGAATTAGGCTGCCCTAAAGATTGTCGTGCCAGTTCCCCTCCCAGCCCCACCTGCACGTGGCACATTTCACTTTTTCTGTTCTCCTTAGAATAATTACCATCCCCAACAGCTGGACTGAAACTAGACCTTAAAGTCATTGAACTGAACATTCCTCAGCTCTGCAGAGAGACCAGGCTTCAAATACAGCACAGCTGCAGTGCTGTCAAATCACTCCACGTCAATGGCAGCAGCTTTACAGACTGCCGATACACACAGGCTGCCCCTCGGATTGACATGGATGCAGAGGGGCCGCAGCTGCACTTGTCACAGGCACCGCCTCAGCCTTTCTATCTATTCCAGCAAATATTTTTTTGACTCAGTTTATATTATTGATGTGAGCAGCACAAGGCCATCCATCCCTCGCAAGCAAATCATGCCTACTTAACAAATGGTTCTTAATCCTCGACGTGACCACCCCCGGCTCCATCTTCCACAAAAAGCAAGATTAAAATGCTGCTTCTCACCAGTCACATCCTAATCGCAGATAAGAGGCTGCAAAAAAAAAAAAACAAACACATAAATATTTCTCATGCCCATATGCTCACTTCTTTCTCCTCTGGTGGAAAACAAGGGCAGGAGCTTTGCGTGGCTGAAGGCAAAGGGATGCTGCCTTCCCACCCCAGAGTTGCACTGGGGGGAAGGGGAAGGGTCACTTCTTTTACAGCATGAAAGTAGAAGTTGCTGCCAAAAGCAAAATGCTGTTTTCATTCAGATTTCAGCTAAAAGATCACAAATAAGACACATACACTTGAAAAAAAATATCTGAAATGTTCTAAAATTTTACTCCTCCTCTGGAACCTTCTTATTTTGTTCAGAGTTTACAGTGCTCCTCACAGCTGCACTCCCACCACATATGAAGAGGTGACTGAGCCTCACCAGAATCACAGGATTCAGTACACTCTCTCAGTACAACTGAAGTCATGGACAATCAGCATCACCCCCTACCCACCCTCC
>JAOWBP010052662.1:0-12543 GCA_028571105.1 Tragopan temminckii
AACACGATGAGGCTGCCCGACAGCAGGCCCGGCATGATCTGCGGCAGCACCACGTGACGCAGCCGCTGCGCCGGGCCGGCCCCGTGGCGGCCGAGGCGATCCGCTCTATTTTCATCTCCCGTGCCTTTGCCTCGCGCCGCTCTCGCTTCCAGGCTGAAGATCGTCTTTCACGCTTCTCAAAAATGAGTTGGGCAGTAACAGTCCCGCAGCTTCCATCCCACGTGCGCACGCCGCTGGGATTGCTCTTGAGATGAGTAAAGACGGCACCCGAACGTGATTTCCTAAATCCGGGAATGCTTGAAGTGACTCCCTGGCATTGCCAGAGGCACTTTCAGTCACTTTAGTGTCTGTTGTTTGCGTTCTAATTTTCTTTTGCAACTCCTGAAATTTAGACCTGGCCCTGCTAAGTCAGTTCCTTGAAGATGTGCCAGGAGTTCAGCATCCGTGGTAGAGCTTGTGGAGGTGATAGTCTAACAGACCTATTTTTTCAGCTGAGTGAAAAAGGCATTTTTTCCTTTTGCAAAGTTTTCTCACTACACAGAAAGTTACTCAACTAGGGAACGGTTGCTTTTTAGCCACAGTTTTTAGTTCAGTGCTGTTGGCAACCATCTTGTTGAATCTTAGCACTGCACAAGCTAACAGAATGTGGTTTCTTGAGAGATTTTTCATGTGCATACCTGTCTGGCTCATCTTCAGCGTGGCTTTGAACTCACTGCTTGGTCGTCCTGTGCTGTTCCAGTAAGTGGCTGCAGTCATCTGAAATGTCATTCATTTGCTTTAATGGATAAAATGTTTTGTAGGCTTTTAATATCTACCTGGGGAAAGCAGCTCCATCTGTATCGTGGATGTTTGGGCTCAGGATGGTAGGAAGCTACTGACAGGTTTGTCTCGAAAGGACATTAATAAAAAATCCCAGCAGCCTCCAGAAGGCATGATTGTTTTCACTTTCATTGCTGAAGTTGGAGTCATCTTGAGTCAGCGACCTTTTACTATGTATTTACCACAGACTTACAGGAATATCTTAGTTCCCTAGTTCATCAGGATTTCTTGTGATTTTAGTGGTTTCTTTTCTCTAGGGGTTGTTTTTGGAAGAATGGTTAATCAGTAATTATTTTTTGCTTGCTTCACGTTGTCTGCCATAACTCACAGCCTTTCGGTGTTACCGTTTGATGAACAAAGGTGCTCTGACACACAGAAAAATGATAAAAGTGTGGAAATTTTTAAAAAAGTCCCCCTCTACTTCTAAAAAAGGAGTGAGAGGGAAAATGAGTGAGGGAGTTGGCAAGAGGGGTGAGTAGGGGTGGTGATCTGAAGATTATGTAGTTTCTCTCTGGCAGAAAACTCACAGAGGAGCATTAAAAGTTACTCAGGCTAGGTGTCTTGGCACTTCACTGGAGTTCACCAGCATACGTAGGAAAGCTGGCGGAAGAGAATCACAACGCATGTCCTAGGTTTCCAGCTTAGTATTTCGGTCTGGGCTCTCCTTCTGAGGAGCACATTTTGCTCCGTCTTTTCAGTTAATGCTTGAGAAGCCCCCAGGAGAGGCAGAACAAAAACAAATAGTGATGGTGATATTCTAAGTTGTAACTGAAACATAGGGTAACACTCGTGTGTCAGAGTTGGCAGTTCTGTGTGTAACTGTCGTATAATTTCTTAAAACCTTTATTTCTCTTTTTTTGCACAACAGTTAGGTTAGATAACTGAAACTGACCCCAGACATTTAGATATGTGTATGCTGATTCCTCTAGACTTTTTTCCTAATGCTTCCAAGTTTCTTCGATTGCTTTAAGTGCCATAATGATAGCATTGATTCAGCGCTCGCTTCTTACTTAGGAAACCGCAGATTCAGTTCTTCAGTATCGAAACTTTTTCCTCACATTCAGCAGAGCTAAATGTACCTCTTGCTGTGCTGTTCACCACTGTGTACTGGAAAGTGTTTGCACTTTTTTTCCCCAGTTTTTATGCAGCTTTTCGTTTATTGAAAGCTTTGGTCAAAAACCTTTCACTTGCTGCCCAGTTTCTCTTCCATTTTATCTTGTGTCCTGGCATGTATTATAGGCTGCATAATAATCTCTGCATCCCAAAGGATAGTTACTCGGTTTCAGTGACAATTTATACAGCCAAGGTCTGGCAATGGTTTCTTACTAAAAGGCCTTTGGATCCACATCTCATGTACGGAGGAGTATGATTTGCATTCAAACTTGAACAGACTAAATAGAGGTATTGTTGCTGTCTGGTGTCCCCTAGTTCAAGATTTGCAGTGTACCTACTGAAATAATTTCCTTTGCCCAGGAGCTTATGCTGATGCAAAGTACTTTGTTATTTCTGTTTGCTGTTTTAACTACTGGCCTGGTGGCATATTGGTTCCAGTTTTCTTTTCTCTGTTAGGGTTGCTTTGTTTTTGTGTGTGTAAGTCCCAGCCCATTTAGGACTTTGCCGAGACCGCATTTTCCCTTGAAGATGACAGCTGTGGGCTTCTTCCTGGTTGTATCTGGCACCCCTTCTTGTATCTCATTGAATTTAGAGAATGGGTCTGGAGCATTTTGCACAGTGGTTGAAAGGGAGATATATTAATTTCTTATGTGTTGCACTCCTTAATGAAGAAAGGGAAAAAATCAACTTGCCCAGTGCTAGCAGTCCTGGAAAGACATGTTTTACAACTGCTTATTTTGTTCGCTTAAAATAACACTCCCTGTCATATACAACATGTTTCCTCTGCTACTGGGACTTATGCAAAGCTTGAAGACCTTTTAAAAAGTAGGTGACTGCACTCCCTGGCTGCTACTTGTAGTCCCTCTCTAAGTGTCAGGGAAAAAAGGTGGCTCCACAGAGTTTGTCTTGGAAAAACTTCTGTCTTGAGTGTGTGGGGGGTAACATCGTTCTGTAGACGAGGTATGACAGACCTCTCTGATATGCTTCTCAAGATGCAGTGACCATGTTAAGCACAGTTAATCCTGCAGCATGCTGCATTCATACTGAGTAGTGCTTGTTATTCTGCTTCCACTCGAGGTTTGACTTCCGGTTATTTTGTCCCTGAAGAGCTAAATGGAGCCAACGTGGCTGTCCACGAAGAGCTGCCTGCTCTTTGCTCTTGCTCAAGACAGAGAAAAGCATTTTTATTATTTTTGTCAGAATCAGACTGAACTCTGCATCATTTTCTGTGACCTTAGATGTTGGCACATCTGAACTACTTAGAGAAAAGTAGTCAGATTTCTGTCAGGGGAAGCTACAACCGTGTTGCTATTTTGACTAGCTGAGGTAGAATGTCCAGGAGCTCCTCAGGAATCAGTTGGCTCCAAATCATGCTTTTTTTGTGTGTGTTTTTTTTTTTTTTTTTTAAAGAAAGTGTATTAATCTGCCTTTCTTTCACTTCCTTTTTCTATTTGCCTTGACAAAGTCAAGCAAATCATTTTCTGTCATATTTCTTGTGGTGTAGCGTGCTAGAGCTTCAGTGACTTCTGTGAAGATATTACAGAAGGATTCTTAAAAAAAAAAAAAAAAATTTTTTTTTAATGAGCTCTTGATCATTTCACTGGCTTGATAGCTTTAACTAATAGACCTTGACTGGCAGAACTCCTACCAGCTCTTCCTGTCAGGGGAGCTGTAGCATTGTTCTTTAATTCCCCCATTTATCTGGGGTCGGACACCAAACGGACTTAAACTTTTGTTTCAGTTGCAGTGGTTACATGTGATTGCAGATGAGTGAGTAATTCTTTTAGGGAAAACACTGTCAGCAACATCTCAGTGACCACTTCTTTTCATAGATAACTTTACAGCCATTTCCATTTGAGACGGACTTAATGTTTACTCACAGGAAATGTTGTCATTGAACACCTGAAACTGGTGCCTGGGAATAACATTCTCCTTTATTTTACAAACAAGTATAGTTTCTAAAAGATATGGTGACAAAGAAACATGTAGAAAATGGAAACCAAAGCAAGGGGGGGTGTCTACAAAGGGGGAGTGTTATCACTTAAACTCAGTCCTTCTGTTTTCTTCTCCAGTTCTAAAGCGGATGACTTATCGACTGCTATTCTGAAGCAGAAGAACAGGCCCAATCGGTTAATTGTTGATGAAGCCATCAATGAAGACAACAGTGTTGTGTCACTGTCCCAGGTGTGTCATCTGTTAACAAAAAAATTAATGTAGACAATACACAAACAGCTGGTGTATATGAACTTGAAATTTAACTTTGCAGCATGAATCTAAGTGTTTGTATTAGAAGCTGCAGCTGTTACAAGTGAGAGAGATGGACTATCTTGTTTTCTAGCACTCTTCCATAATAAAAATAGATTTTGATCATGAACTTTTAAGATTCAGTTGAGTTTAAGTCCTTAGTCTGGTTTCAGGATTAGCTCTTGATCAGTGCAGTGAGATCCATTGTCTTTGTCACTTCCAATACGCAGTTCACCAAGGTCAAGAGACTTGCGTTCAAATGCTTGAATTCTTGTCTTATCAAAAGCTTGTTCTAACGTTCTTACTGTTAACAGGCAAAAATGGATGAATTGCAACTGTTCAGAGGAGACACTGTTCTCCTAAAAGGAAAGAAGAGGAGAGAAGCAGTCTGCATTGTTCTGTCAGATGATACCTGCTCAGATGAGAAGATTCGCATGAATAGGGTTGTTCGCAACAACCTGAGAGTGCGCCTGGGTGATGTGATCAGGTGGGGACTGGCTTGCTAACATGTACATATTCCTTAGTTGCCTACATAATTTGTGTACTGGCTCTGAATTTAGAGACAAACTTTGCAGGAATTATTTTTATATCTTTTAGAAGAGACCTCAGAAATGTTTCCAGGTGTGTGGCTTGCATCAGGGATCTCACTTAAGTTTTGCACGTGTTTCTGGCTATGTACATATTCAGATTAATACTGAAAATTGATGGTAAAGATTCTTGATGTCTATTAGCTCTTTCGCAAACGTAGCTCCTGTAGTTAAATTAGGTAGTTCAATGATCCCAAATTTACTTTGTCAGATGAACTTGCAAGTTCTAGTTTTTTTATGTGTATACCAATAACAGTGGAAAGCGTCAAACAATATTGTAACCTATCTCACAGTATCTAGCTGAAGCACCCAACTGCCTTGTGACCAACAAGTGTTCAAATGTGGTGGGAATGGGTATAAAAAACATGAAGCAGTGAAGATTAAAAGACCTCAGAATACGTTTATATTCAGAATGTCTAAATTTCAGTTCTTGTTCTGAAAGTAACTTTATAACTAGGAATTATTTAAAAGTCTTGCAGGAATAATTTTGTTGTGCAAAACTTGGAGAAGGTTGTGAGATAACATTGTGTCAAGTACATCTTGGCTTATTGGAGCTGGGGAATGCCAAGTGAGCACTTCTGAAATGCAGAAGTGTTAATATGCAGGCTTAAATATGGGAAGGCCAATGGTTCCACTACTGAGAATCTTTCTAATTTGCAATCTCCTACATGTTCTGGGAAAACTGGAGCCTGGCACTGTACTTCCTGGGGCGTTAACTGGCATAACTTTTAAATGCAAACTGTTTCATACAAACTTTGTTGAGGAGAGAGGTGAAGCTGTATCACCTATCTCTCTAATACTAGAAGATTCAAATTTTAAACAGTACACTCTTTGGAACAGGACAGTCCTTTGACACAGTTTGTGTCAAGTAAAGGTGTATACTCATTTTAGATATGAGGTTACTTTTGAAGTCTTTCCTAGTGTAGCAGTTCAGCCTCTGCTCTCACCTTTTCTGATGGGACTGTGTCTGTGATGGTTCTCAATGCTGTAAATCACTTATTAACGTTGTTGCAGCGTTCAGAGAACTTTCACATTTGTTGCCCTCTAAGTTTTTGTTGCTGATATTTAATTACTTATTGTATTGCTTTCTGCAGATTAGCCTCTATCAAAATCCAGATTCATGTGCTAACCGCTTCCTACGTGTGATCCATAAACTGTTTTCCTTCTGGGGCAGTCTGGTTTTTCCTCTACTCTTTTGCTGTATCATCTTTGTAAAGCATATGTTGAAAGTATCTGTTAAGAGTCTCTAACAAAGTAGTGCTTGAAAAGTAATGCAGTCAATTGCAATTCTATGTAGGCTTTTCTTAAGCAGGCAAAGCCAGTTTGAGCTTTCTACTTTTCAGCTGCAGCTATCACTACAGCAGGCTTTTGGCCTACACACCTATGCTATAAAATGATAGTTGCAGTGTTTATTTAAAATGGGGGATAGGGCCTTAGGACTTCCACCTAAACTTCAGTTTCTGAAAAGTGGGGTGTCATATGGATACCTGGCTGCAAGCTGATTACCACTGACTGGTACTTTGAGAACCTTTGCTGTGTATCAGGATTATTGGCAGCGGGCTCTGATTCCTTGTGGTAAGTTACAAGAGAGAGATGAAAGACAAAAGGTACCTGCAGCTGCATTTTCTGTACAGTTGGTTCAGCTGTAGCTAGTTCCTTATTGAAACAAAAAATAGGTTGTAATTCCTGCAGGTCTTCTTCCTGCTCTAGTAATTTGTGAATTTTGGGTTAGTGAAGGACATCCTGGTGGAAGAGCAGGAAGAAAGTATGAAACTCCCCAGCAGGCTGGGATAAGGCTCAGAGGATTGAAGGAGGGTGTGATGTGAAAACGAGCTCTCTTGGGTATTTAGTTTCTCAGCATTTAAATGTTCTTAGGAAGGTGGGAAGTCTCAGCAAGGATTTGGATAGTCCTTTCTGGGAGTTGTACTGACCTCAGAAGAAATATCACTGCCTTTTCCAGACTTGGGTGTAAGTCCAAGGTGATGTGGCTAACTGACGTTTTCTTCTGTTGCAGCATCCAGCCCTGCCCAGATGTGAAATACGGCAAACGTATCCATGTGCTGCCAATTGATGACACAGTAGAAGGAATCACGGGGAATCTCTTTGAGGTCTATCTCAAACCATACTTCCTGGAAGCATACAGACCCATCAGGAAAGGTAACTACACTTGTTACTGAAGTCCTGATTATGTGCTGTAGTCCTGAGACCAAGTAAAGAAAATTTCTATGGACTTGCACAGATCTCTACAAGGCATCAGGCTGGCATCTTTAGAGTGAGATTTTACTGATACTGATATTTGTTCATTTATTTTGCTACCCTGAATTGGAGTACGTTAAAAAGAAAAAAGCTTGGGTAGAACTTAGGAGAAAATCTTGTTAAACTAAGTTGTTAAAATTTGAGAGGATTGGGTGTTTGCTTCTGTATTAAGCAATTGGTTGGATATATTAGGTGACACCCTAATTAAATTCACTTCTTCAAAATAATTAATAACTGAGAGAGTGCTTAGAAAACCAATTGCAGTTTTAGAGCTATGCTGGTAACACATCTGCTGGAACAAGTAGGTCCTAATACAGTATAAGTGCAAGTTGAATAAAATTTTCCAGTTTCCGTGGCCCAATTTAGTCAGAAGTTGTAGTTAATAATATGTATTATTCTCCTTCTAGAAACAAGCAGTTGTTGCAACTAGTAACAGCTTATTAAGATAAATTCAAAGTAAGTTTTTTATTATGTTAGAGATTTTTGTCCTTTCCCTCATTGCTTCTGGATAGAATTTCTTCTTTGAGCTGGTAGGCTGTAATAGGACATTCAAGGCTTATCTTTGCATGTCTTTGTGCAGGCTGGAACAGCCACTTCAGAAAGTCACCTGGTTGGAGCAGTAGTAGCAAAAGCAATGTACAGATGGTGGCTGGAGTGAATTTCTCTAGTGAAACGGTCAGCAGTTGCTGTTCTCGAAGATAAGGCACTGGGGGTCAAAGTGGGACAGTTGGGGAGCTGTATAAAGAAACCACCTGTTTTTGGAATTGTATCTCATGTTGCTTTGCCTATCTCTTGAAAACCTTTGGTTGCTCAGGCTGGCACACCATTTCAGTCTGCCTTTGTTTTCTCCTGTCTCATGAATTTTCACTTGCAGTTGTGCTATCTACTGTCCCTTGGGCTATACACTGCAAGCAGGCAGCTCATTTGTAAATTGATAGCTAGTTTCTAAAGGCGGCAGAGAAAAACATGAACATCTTTCTTTTGGACCCTATTATTAGCCTGTTTACTTATTTTTTTTCTAAACAGAATCTAAAGGGCTTTTTCTTTTCTGGTAAACAAAAAGAGTTCTAAAAAAGCTAAATTGAAACTGAATAGAAAATAAATATGATAATTGTGTTTGATTGTTTGGTATTTAGTTGGAGCATTCTTCTCTGTTGTTTTCTGTTTGTTTCTGCGTGAAATTTGAGAAAATTGAACTGCTACAGATCTGAATGATGTCCTGATAGTCACAGTATGTGCACCTCTTGAGTCTGAAATAGAGCAATATGAAAAATGCTAGTGGCATATGCATGTATAACCTATTTCCTTGTCTTCTGAGGCTGCTGGATAGTAGTTGTGAGTTTTGCAGATGTAAGTTGGAACAGGGTACTGAATTGTGGGTTTTCACAGGTGACATTTTCTTGGTGCGTGGAGGGATGCGTGCAGTGGAGTTCAAAGTGGTGGAGACAGATCCAAGCCCTTACTGCATAGTCGCTCCGGACACAGTAATCCATTGCGAAGGAGAGCCCATCAAACGAGAGGTGAGCAGAATCCTACCACACAGTTCTTGTACTGACTCTGGTCTGTCCTGTGAAATCTCTTTCTCTGGCAGTGCTTTCATCTCTGGGAATGGAATTTTGTGTATTGAATGTAATGCTGAAAGCTCTGTTTCCAGGGGATGAGCTGCTGCTGACAGTAGTTGGAGAAATGTGCTTCCACTGTCCTTCCTCAGATACTGAGATTACACTAATGCCTAGGTCATAATTTGGTAGCAGCTGGTTTTGCATCTGCTTCCAGGTAGTGCTGGGCATTAAGTGGAATTTATGGACGTTAAATGCATCATTTAATTCCAAAGTTCCCTTGATCCATAGCAGGAAGCTTAAATGTGTTGCTAAATTTTGTGCCATGTGAGGAGAAAGCAGTTAATTGCTTTTTGAGTGAGATAATTGAGATCTCTAAACAGGTAGTTTTGTTTTAACTTTACTTCAAACCCTTGGGATATCTAACCTTGGACATCTAAAGTTTAAGGCAGCCTGAGTGGCTGGTCCATCAGGAGTAGGCCACCTTACTTTTATAGAACAGAAAATCTCAGGAATAGGAGTAATTTGGCCATTTATGACTGCCTTTTAACTAGCTGCAAGTCAGATCGAGTGCTGTTTTCTGGTTAGCTTCCTGAATGAGTCCTCTTTGGGCTCATTAGGACACCACAGAGGCAGATAGGAACAGGTTCAGCCAAGGCTACCAAAATAATAATGAGCTGGAGGTCAAAATAAATGAGATGGAGCTGAGAGAGTGGGTTTATGCGGCCTAGAGTAGGAAAGGTGAAGCAGCAGGCCTACTGGAAAGGTGGAAAGGTGTAGGCAACCTGACTTTTCTAAGAGTTGTGCCCAGGGACAGGGCTAGAGGCAGTGGCACAAGCTGAGTCAAGAGAAGTTCCTGGCAGTTACTAGCAAAAAGGTTTCCCCAAAACCTAGAGCAGAGCCTAGAGAGATCAGGAATCTCCATCCCTGGAGATTTTCAGCGCTTTTCAGGGACAGTCTCGTATTGAAGTCTCATACAGGCTTGGTGAGTGTTTGGCCTGAGCTCCTGTAAGATTCCATGTGATGTTTATTTATGATTTCAGTGTGGCCTGATGTTACAGTGTCCTTGTTTCAGCTGGACTGAGTTGATTTTCTGCATAGTGTCTGGTGTGGTGCTACATTTTGGCTTTAGGATAAAAACAATGTTGATAACATACTGATGTTAGTTGTTGCTGAAAAACACTGTACAGAGCCAAGGACGTTTCAGTTTTTTAGCTTCAGGCTGTTATCCAACAGGGTGGGTTCTGCTGAGAACCTCCTGTGGGGGTCCCTGGGATGGACCCTGTCCCTGTGGGGGGTCTCTGGGATGCCTCCTATGTCAGGCAATTGCCAGTGAATGTTTGGGTAGCCAGAGCTAAGAAACAATTGTGAAAGACATGAGAAAGTCTTGGAAATGAGATTCTCAAAACAACAAAAAAATGACACTGAGCAAAAGTCCAGACTCCTGGAACTGGGGAGGGATTGTTGAACTATTGTTTTCACTCAAGTGTTCAATACATTTCCTTCCTGGTAGGATGAAGAAGAGTCATTGAATGAGGTGGGCTATGATGATATTGGTGGCTGCCGGAAGCAGCTGGCTCAGATCAAAGAGATGGTGGAACTTCCCCTCCGACATCCTGCTCTTTTCAAGGCCATAGGGGTGAAGGTAAGCACCTGTGTGCATCAGGTGGATGAGTGGTCTTGTTTTCACTGATGGCTCATTGTGTAGGAGGCTTAAGACATACTGGAGAGGAATAAGTAAGAGGAATAACTTGTGTGTTGTTTGTCTTCCTTTTTAATGCTGGTAATAGGGGAGAATTTCCTTACGTGTTTTACAGATTGAAGCATTGGCACTTGTAAAAACAGAGTGATGTTCTGAATAAGCATTGTTGGTTACTGACTAAGTTTTTGTTTGTGTGACATGCGAAGTAGTCAGGGTGTTGATGGTAGGATAGCAGCTGTTGCTTGAGGTTGCGTCATCATTTCAGACTGGCTTTATCAAATGCTTGGAATTTCACTGTGAAGCTTCTTAGGCATTCTGATGCTAGTTTACCACCTAAATTCCTTTTCTCTTTTCCCAGCCTCCACGGGGAATCCTGCTGTATGGTCCACCTGGCACTGGCAAAACACTGATTGCCCGAGCAGTGGCCAATGAAACTGGGGCTTTCTTCTTCCTGATCAATGGTAAGTTTTGTGTCTGCTTTGGACCAAGATCTGCTGTTTAATCATTCATCCAGCTAATGGTAGTGAATGGTTTAAATAAGGCTTGTGTAGACACGTTGTGTCCTCGACATCTGTCCTTGCTTACATCTTTCAGGTGCCCCTGTGGGGATGCTTAGAGGCCATTTGTGCAGAAGCATCTGTAGTGGCACTGTACTTAAGTGTAGTCGTTGAAAGGCAGCTTTGTGTTGCAGAAACTTACAGTCTGTCTGAATGTTCTGTTATTTTGAAGGGGCACAGCTAGGAGTGAAGCAGTGAGATTATTCCATGTATATGAGTGTAAACACTTTTTTTTCTTTTTTTTTTTGCCAGCATGTTTTATTCAGAAAAGAAGCTAGTCTGCATTGCATTTTGCTTCCCTTCAAGTAAAGTACAAGACCTGTTTTATTTCACTTACAGCTTTCAGGAAAAGTTCCTCCCAATTAAAAATAATGTGTACCTTGGAACTTAGCTACACATGACAGAACCTCATGCTGATCATTGTCACTTAACAGCAGTCGAGATAGATAGATACTAGTTTATGTCCACTATGAAGACAAAATTCTAGTTTTCCTCAGTATTCTTCTCTCCCATTTTACAATCAGTGCTACAATAACTGAATGTTTGTACTTGAGAACTGCTGCTTTTCTTCTCTTCTATGATTTCAGTTAGATCCGTGAAGGTGAAAGCAGCACAGCATAGCAGAGAGCAGCAGTATCTGCTTTTTATCTCAGGATATCATAGGAGTGACCAGTGGTAGTGAATTAAAAATGAATTTTTAATTTTTTTTAAAAGTGAATTTTTATCTTAAGATGTCAGAAGTAAATGGATGTCTCTACTCACATGTCACTCTTGTCTTATACTTCCTAAGTGTATGAAAGTTGTCACTGATAATGAGCCAATCTTCATAGACTTGTGCTTCTATTTCATCATAAAAATGACATTTGTTGTCAGAATTAGTGATGCATTCTCTGCTCATCCCAAACCTGAAGCAGCAGGCAGTAGACAGAGCTGGTGTGAATTGATGAGTTACCTGAAGTGAAACAGTACCTGCTTGCACCAGTGGCTCTGCAGCTAGAGCACTTCAGTCAGCTAGCAGCTTTACACTCCTGAGGGTCAGGTTTCTTTTCCTTGGATCCTTCTGAAGAAGCATACTTTGTCTTCATGATCACTCCCATCATCATGATGGAAAAAAACTAAACAAATTAGATTGTTAAGAGTTAGAGTTTAGCAATTGTCTCAGGGTATTGCTGTCCTTTCTGGAATTGACGTGTTCATATTTTTTTTTATGAATTAATGCTTTGGGGGGAGGTTGCATGAGGTGCTTTTTTGGCTGTTTGCTTGTAGGTTTGTTTGGTTTTTTTTGGTTGTGTGTGTGTGCTTTTTTTGTTCATACTTGTTTGTTTTGTTTTGGAGCTTATTTATAAGCTTGTACAGAGGTAAATGTTTACCTGTGTAATACAAGCTGAAGACAATTTCAGTATCTTACAGCTTTTTCCTTCCCTACTCTGGTAATTCATCACCATATAATTTGATTGCTTTTCTCGCAAGCTAGGACTGGCATTAACAGTGTGTGGTGGCACATTACAGAGAAGCTCACCAAGTGTGAAATAGGGTAAGAAAAGAGGCAGCTAAAGGTAGCTCATTGACTAGTGCTGCATTCTCTTAGAGTAAAGTGGAAACACCAAAATAATGATAGAAAGTAAAAATAAAAATTAAGTGAACAAATGATCTTACACCTTCTGTGATCCTTAAGAATTTTCAAACAATTGTCAAAATGTTAAAAT
>JAOWBP010052663.1:0-12542 GCA_028571105.1 Tragopan temminckii
AGGGAACCTGCTTTGGCAGGGGGGTTGGACTCGATGATCTCTGGAGGTCCCTTCCAACCCCTACGATTCTGTGATTCCGTAACTCAATACATTGGTATGGGAAGAAAATCCTTTTCTTTCAGCACAAATTGTGTCCTGTACACAGCAAAAATGTACAGGAAGGTGAAGAAGCCCTTTCTTTTCCAGTGACTTTGGGATCTAACAGTGTCAAGGGATCATGCTCACCACAAAAGACCAACATGGTAAAAACTTAAAAGAAGGTTAGCCTTGGTATCTGTTGTGAAGCTTGCTAAAAAACACAGTATTGCTTAAAAAGAGGACTGGAGTCATGTGAACTCAAAGGGACCAATTATTTTTTCAGCTATTTTTTCAGCAGGTATTGTACAGGCACCTGCTGAACTACTCCCACTCTCACTTCAATCCAGAAAATTCACAGGTGGTTGTGTTAGATTATAGGGACCTTCATAATCATCACTTTGTTGTTACTACCTCTCTGCTCACTGCTTTGATCAGGGGATGAGTTTTCCTTATAGTCGCAGATGGCTGCTGTTTGACAGGCTGACAGGCAGACAAAGTAAATAGGCATGAAAGTAAAACATTCCTTTGTTTTAGCGAGTCAGGCCAAAGTCACTAGTTGTCATGTTGGTAGATATGGCTCAATAATGCTTCTAGATATGTTAGGAGGGGGAGAAAGTATTATGTATAACCATGCACTGGAATCTTGCATCATTCTTTCCTGGGCAGTCTTGTTGAGGATTTAATCAACAAATCTGAGCTTACAGTGAAATTTCACTGTACCTTTCACAATTAAGGTGGTGCACAGCATTGTGAAATTTTATGGTGTTAGTCTGGAAAATTCCCATCTGGCAAAGATGTGCTTGATCCTGCATATCAATGGGAGTTTTGAGTACAGATCAATAGCAGAATGAAATGCTACATAATTATTACATGCCTGTGCTTGTATCGGTTTTCTTGCCTCCACAAAGCAAGAAAGGAATTTCACACACATACAAAAAAAAAAAAAAAAAAAAAAAAAGGCAAAAAAACCCCAAACCCCAAGAACACAAACTGTTTGAGTCACTATAGAGATACTGATATAGAATATAAATTAGCTATATGGGCATTACAAATCTGTTTTAATGACAAATTTAATTATTATGAAAAGAGAAATTCAATAATCAAATAGTGATTTTGAAATCGCTGTAATGCTTTGGAGTAAAAAGAACAGTGCTATGACATTTGTAGCATCTCTTGAAGAAGAGAGACATCTGGTAGGTGAACTCTCCTGAGGTGGGATTGGAAATCTGTTTTTCCATAAAGAAATTGTTGATGACCTAGTGATGCGATATGACATTGCTTCCTTTTTGGTAGGTTAATCGATAATGGAGAAATTCAGTCTCACAGCCCTCAGACTGATCTTTTGCCAGTTAAATGATGAAAGGAATCAAATAAGTCACCGCCTGACTGGCCCCAGAGAGGATGATAACGTGACAAACTTCTCATTCTCATTATGTATCAATTAAGGCCAGCCTAAAGCCATATTTTAATTGGAAAGCATGACAGTATCAAAAAAAAAAAAAAAAAAAGAAAAGGAAAAGAGAAAGAGAAAAGCCACCGTTTTACAGATACATTGTCTATTGAAAGACAAGCTCTTCATTTTATGTTCTAGACTTGAAATCTGTGATTTGGTCAGAGTAAGCAGCTGAAGAGAACTCCTCAACCAGGGAACTTTTGCACGTAGCTCTCATTCTCATTTATTTCCTGAATGGTTTTGGCAGTGAAGCTGAATGACAGCTTATCAGCTACCTGTTCCAGGTGAAAGCCAAGGACTATGCCTGCCACCCACTCTCACCCACCACGAGTGGGGTCATGCCAGGCACCACACTCCTCTCCTTTCACAATGCAAAGGACCTGTGCTGTCACCCCTGTCTACTCATGGGCAGATACTGCCCCTGAACGGCAACGTGGGGCTCAGCTTCGTGTCTGCAGAGGGACATGGGGATGTAAACCTTGTAAACCCAGAAAGGAGGAGGCATTTTCACAAGAGAAATTGCTTGGTGGCTGTTTAAAACAAACAAATAAATAAAGAAACAAAAATTACCACCCCCCCCACCAAAAGCTGATCTCATGAAGAAGTAGCCACCAGTTATAATATAAGAGCACACATAACAATATACATCAAGTGCATATATTGAAATTTATGGATAATTTCCTGCCTATTCGTTGTAGATGCTGATGCTCAAACTCTTTTTATCTCTAGTATTAAAAAAATATATGAAAAAAATCAGATGGCATTTCTGTGTAGTAATGAGTATATGAAATGAGGATTGACCTTGATTAGGTCAAACTGCATTGGCAACATTTTTATTTCTGTCTGCATTAAATTATGTCTTTTCCATCAAGTGCTGCTCACAGAATCTACAAGAGATTTCTCTTTTTTCAGCCACGTTGTATGAACCAAATGCATAGGTCACTCTGAAAGTAATGCCTCCTATTTGTTTCCATGGAAATTACAGAAGATACAAAGAGCACAAGAACACTATTTGATGGAGCAAATTCTCAGTTACACAACAATATTTTTCAGCATAGTCACCACTATTAGCTATGCACTTTCGCCAGTGATGAACAAGAGCCTGCATGCTGTGTTGTAAGCATCTGCATGGCCATCTGGAATGTGGCTTGTCTTACATGCTGCTGACACCACTTCTGAAATGTACCACCTCACTTCCTCACTGTGCTCACATCCACTGTTTGGTCTCTATAAATGTTCAACAAGCATCAGTGACTGTCAGAGGGTGCCATTTTTTCTGCATGGAAGAATCCAGTGACACACCTTTGCTTCACACACACTTCCATGTCCAACACCGTTGTGTCAGAATGCTCCTCTGCTGCTGTCTATTACATGACAACAAAATGTAATGGGATATTGGTGGGAAGGTTCAACTTCTACTGCCATACCACCAACATCCATTTCTGATGTCATGGATCAACATAACTGTCCTGATTTTATCACTATTTCATATCATAACATCATGTGACAGACTGTGGAGTTGCAGTGCTGAGCCCTGGCCCCATGAGGTCCCTTGGGGGAAGGAGGGAACTGATGTACATAGGATAATAAAATAGGAGGCATAGTACGTTAAAATATAATTGAAAATGTTACCAGTTTTATTATTGATTTGTGTTATAAAATGAAGTTTCAGGATTTTCTGAGTGATGTGAAAGTGGAAACAGATATATTCATGTAGGCACTGGCTTTGTTTTTGAGTACTACAGCTGTAATTCTATTTGCTAAAGCATAATTCTTATCTTTCTCCTGTGTCAATGTCAACCTGTCAGGCTGCCTCCTGAAGAATCCTGCAGGCTCTCTACACTGCAAATCTCACTTGGATCTGTGAAATAAACATGTTGATACAAATATTTGTGGGTTGTCACCCATGGTAAAAATTTGTACAATTTTTTGGCACCAGAATTGCTTCAATTTCTGGATTTAATTTTTTCTCCCTTAACCAAAGCTAAGTGCAAATGCTGAAAAATAAAATACTGCAGTTCTTCAGAATGGTTGCAATTGTGCATATTTTTTATTCATCTAAGTTGTTTTTTTCACTTTTCTCTCTATGTTGATCACTTCAGGAAAATTCACAGGTCAGTGTTGTCCCCACTTTAGAGAACTGAAAATGGAAATAATCATTCAACCTGTATCTTTGCATTAAATCAATCGTGAAATAATTTATCCTTCCGATGAGCTTTTCAGATACACAAATCTCATTCATACAGCTTCTGTGTAGCTGGCACAGCTTTCTTTTGATTTTCTTATCCATGCTCACATTGGATCCTGGTCCTAATAGGTTGCACGGCATGTCCTCATGATATTTCAGATATTCTGGATCAGTCAGATCATTAAAATACAGGTTAACCTCGTGGATCACCCTGGAGTGGAAAAAAAAGACACCTCCATTTTAAATTTTAAAATGGTCAAAAAAGTTTTCTTTAACAACTTCCATATGATGTATATATGGTGAATGCTGTGTTTGGCTTACCATTTCCTCAAATTCAGTTTTGATGCCTCCCTCCATATTTTCATTTAGGATTTAACTTGGGGGAAGAAGCACCTTTTTGTGTTTTGTTTGCACAATAGTCTGGTGCATGGCTGGGACTCCTTGTTGCTATGGCTGAAGAAGTAGGCTTGATTTGCAATCAAGAACATCATTAAAAAATATTTATTACAAAGTTTCCCAGACTGGTTTGAATTTATTAATACCTTGTCTGTGGATCTAAAAGTATAAAACAATGAAACAAATTTAAAAGTGCAATTTACATTGTCTGAAGGTGAAACTATCTCATGAGTCAAGTAAGTCTAGATTTTGCTGGTTGAAGCATTTCTCTAGGCAGGAGGCACCTCAGAATCGTAAGGTCCAGAGCCCCTGGCACTTTGTGTGCTGTCTGGGAAGTTCTTCATTGGGACAAACAATGAGGCCACCCTTCCAGCACAAAGGTATGGCAAAATTTCCTAATACCTTCTGGAAAGAGAGGGACTGCTTGCTCTCTGCCTGTGCTGCCTGCTGCAGGACAGGCTGCTACTGTCTGTGATATGTGGCAGAAAAGCTCACTGCTGATCCTGGAGGACACAGCCCCAGTCTGGTCTCATTCCAGAGTTTGTTGGGGTATACTTTAGGGCCCTGATTCCCAGCTTTGTTGAATATCCTGTTCAGCCTGTGTCTCTTTTATTGGCTGATCTCTTTGTTTTGAAGGAATCAGGGTGTATGTCAAGTGACTGCTGCAAAATTGTCTCTTGCCCCAGTGGGGCGGCTCTGGTCGGGGCAGGCCTCCAAACTTGTGAATTAAGCTGTTATACTAGGTCAAATTAAATGGCAGGGAAACTTGGTCTAAGAAGGACTTGAGAGGTAATTCAGCTCACTCCTCACCACATCAGAAATAATACATTGCAACTCTAGGAAACAGTGTCATCGCTGTGGGACTGAGACTACTAAATATTCATTTTAGGCTCAAAATGAATGAATCCTTCCAATGACTTTAGATAATATCATTTAGAAATTAGCACCAGTACCAGCCATTTTGCAACTGAGCTACTGGTTTTCAGTAGACTGAAAACCTCTTCTATTTCCTGTTCAACTGCAATTTGCCAGTTGAAGCGATTCATACTCATCCATTCTCTGTTGTTGAATTTTCTTGCTCACTGGGCAAGACTTTAATCCCCTAATAGCAAACTGAAGTCATATCAACGCTCAAATGCTGCTGTGATCTTTTGCTACTTTATCAAGTAGCTTCCTGACCCTTAGGCCAGCCCATGGAGATGTACTACATGGATGTACACATATGCCTACATGTGGTTCGTGCAGAATAGCAAGAACTAGGTAGCACCCTCGAGATTACTGTCAGAGCAAGCAGGAATGTTCATGTGAAAGAATGAAGATTGCAGCTGTTTTTCCACATCAATCTGTTTTAAAATACTCACATCCCATATATATATAAGAAATAATCGGGCCAACCAGTAACAGGGAAGAAGTTCAGTACAGAAAGCAAGAACATTTAAAAAAAGTATACTGATAACAAAAAGTCACTGAGTTCACTGAGTCTCAAACAACTAACTGCAAACATGATCATGAAGAATTAAGATAAAACAGAGAGATACAAACCCTGTACTTCGCTGATCATCACAACTTCAGGTCTATCAGCCCAGCTTTAAAACATCATGCCTCAGAAGGATTAATGAATCTGGGATGTAAAGCGCTTCTTGTTCTAAAAGGTGAAGAAGAAAAAATGACAATAGAAGACAGAGGCTTGAATAGTAAAGGCAAGAGGAGGGATAGAGAGAAAAAACACAACCGAAAATCAGTTCTGAACAAATATTTATCCTTTAAAATTTAATTACACATAAGAAAATGTGCTATCAATTTTTTTAAAAAATAGGGAAATAGTACAGAAAACTGATTGGGATGTTTTTCAGGGAAGAGAAGATCAGATCTGAAATATTTTCTGTTGGTTTTATGCCAAAGGTAGTTCTTCTGGATCTCACCCTTTGCGTACCTGTACAAAACATGATAAGAAGGCTCACTAGATTCCCTTCAGAAAGAATATTTCCGGGAAGAATTTTACACAGCTATTTAATTAGCCTTTTTGTAGCTGTGAAAGTATTCACAAAAATGACTCATCAGGTCCATGTGAATTGAGCAGTTCAAGTGAAAAGCCATCAGTGGAACAGAATTAAAACCATAGAGCCAAGGTCTGTCCTGATATAAATAATGTCCATTGCTGTAATAAAACAACACATAACAGAAGCAATTCCTCACACCACTGAATTCTGGCATGGGAGCTGGCCCCACAATCCAAATCTTGTTGCTTCAAATTCCATATTTCTTAACATGTAGGAAAACCTAAACTGCAATGTGCTGTAAATATTTTGTGACATTCGTGACATACAGATTATACATAATTGAGAATATATATAACTCAGAATCTAAAAAAATAACCCAAGTTGGAATTTACCTTATTTTGCCTTTTCAATATCTTTGTCATGCCAGTAAATGTCATTTTCTTATCTGTAAAATGTAGCAAAGCTTTATGCCCTGTCCTAATTTTACTAGTTGAAGTCTTTCTTTTTTCACAGTCATAAAATACATGTCAAGCACTATGAGCAACTCCTTTATGCCTTGCTTGCAGTGCTGCAATTAGGATCATACTGTGTCATATTCGAAGCTCAGTGACTGTTAAATGTGCTACGCCTGCATCACACTAACTACTGTATCAGTCATTTTAGATGACCCCCTTGAAAATTGCTGCCAAAAGTTTATATGTCAGAAATCACTTTCAAAATGCTTATGAAGTGAAGAATTTTCACAGCTCTTTACCTACTCAAATACTAAAAACTGTCAGTCAGTGAAATCGGGCGCGACAGTTTATATTCTAAGACCCACTATTCAAAGATTTGCTCCAACAATTATTCCTATCAGCTGTCAGCAATTGGGTTCTGTGTTTAGGCAGTTGCTCACCTTTATATTGTAATAACCATTGGAAGCTGCTACAAGAGAGCTGCCAGAACCTTCAGTATTATTTTTAAATGGGATGAGTCAGGGACTTGTACATCAGCATTTCAGCAGAGCCTGCAGATGCAGTCCTGCTGCCAAGGTAAGTGGTTATTTTTGGTTAGAGCTCTATATGGTTTCATCAGTGTTTTCAATCCCAAATAAAAACACAAATATGAACACATGAGATTTATTTAGAAATCAGTTAAAGATTTAGTCTATTTTTAAAGATGGGAGTTTGCTTATGAGTATGTTAAGTTTTATGAATCTGAACACTTTAAACATATCCTATAGTTCTGTTACCGAGTATGTGGTTAGATTTATGACTGAAACTCTGTTTATCTTTTGAATTTTCTAGGAAAAAAAGAAATCTAAATCTGTTTTCCTCTAGACAGGGACTTACTAACATGGCTTGGATTCAAATCTAGCCAGGCTGAGACAGCTGGGGCTGTTCAGCCTGGAGAAGAAAAGGCTCGGGGGAGACCTGATAATGGCATTCCAGTATCTAATAGGGGGACTACAAGAAAGCCAGAGAGAAACTCTTTACAAAGGCATTTAGTGATAGGACAAGAGGGAATGGATTTTAATTGAGGGAGGGCAGTTTTAGATTAGACATTAGAAAGAAATTCTTCAATACGAGGGTGGTGAGGCACTGAAACAGTTTGCCTACAGAGGCTGCGAACACCTTAACCCTGGGAGTGTTCAAGGCTAGGCTGGATGGCACTTTGGGGATACTGATCTACTGGAAGGTGTCCCTTCCCATGGCAGAAGGTTTAAACTAGATGGTCTTTAAGGTCCCTTTCAACACAAATAATCCTATGATTCTATGATCTAAGTCTAGAGAATCTGAGACTAGAGATTCTGATGAGAAATAATGTTTCCTGCTACTATTTTATTTGATAATACCTATGTAGCACCGACATAGTGATGAGAGTCAGTATTTTAAAAGAACTGCTGTTCATTAAAATTTTCTCACTCTTATTCAAGAGTTGATTGACATTCTGTTTGTAGCTGGATCAACATCCTCTTGGAATGAATGGCAAAAGAGTGACAGGGATTTGTGCCCTATTGTCAACCTGGACCGAACCTTTCAATTTCTTCATCACACAATCTCAGTTCACTGCAAAGTCTCCTCAATAGCATTGGTTGTTTTCAGGTAGGGAATACTGGTACCTGGGGTCCAGGAGAAAAGCTTATCCATGTCTATAGTCCATTTCTATCAACTGGTGTTCTCAGAGAATAATAAATATATGCCTCTCTGTCTGGGTTCTTCAGAAAGCAATGTCACAGAATAATTCTACTGTACTCATCTGTATTTCACACAATGGAGGCCAGGTTCAATTCTTTCTTCATTCTCAAAGTATTTAATTTAAAGTATATGTATATTTTGGCTTTTCAGGTACAGTGGATTTATTGCACACAATTCAAGTTTTAGCAGTAATTTTGGGTTTATTAATACTTTTACAATAAATCACAGTGTTAGATTGTATGATTCTTAGTAGCTCTTAATCAGCATTCAATCAATAGCTATTTTAACACAATGATTCAGTGGAGCTTAGTACAACCAAATACAGTGACTTAAAGGTTTAAGTACAGCAAGGTTCACCTGAAACTTAACACACAAGATATTCTAAGGGGAGATTTCTAAACTTAGTCATGCATGCAAGGAACTTCTCCCGCTTGGTGTACTACTCTCCCCCCTTGTCATTGGCCCTTGGTGGATGTCATTATCCTATAAAGAACTCTTCTACTTCAAAATGCACCTCAAAGTGTCCCAGTTCAGTGAGAGATTAAGCATCATAACCTACTGTGGGCTTTGAGAGCATAAGGTGCTCTTCTCTTAGGACCATTATTTGACCTTGAGATAATTTACTTTAGTCAGAAAATTTTCCATTTTGGCCACATTTCAGGTGAGGCCATTCTGGAATTTTCTCCCAGCCATATACTTCCAGAACTCCCAGACTGTTCTGATACTTCTCAGATCAGGTTATAATTGAAGAAGAAGGAGTTTTGGGTATTGTCAGGATTCACTGCCCTCAAAAAAAGCAAAAGCACAACGGTGACTTACGCTGAGGTTACAGAGTGGCTCAGGGGGGCTGCAGCACAGCAGAAGATTACCCAAACTCTAGACCAAGGTCATGGCTTCATGTGCTGTCCTAGCAGGAGGAAAATTCTTATAGAAACTAGGCAATCTGTTTCCTGTTGCATTCTGTTGCCTCTTGCATAAAGCTCTCATTGGATAAGCAGAAATGATGCTAGTTATAGCCATGACTGCAGCCTAACTTTCATATGTTGATCAGGGGAGTTTTTACCGCTCTTACAAGGGTGTTGATTAATCTTCCTACTGAACCAACTGTGGCTGAAATAGAACTAAAAGAAATTTCTTCCTCCTTTTTTTTTTTTTTTTTTTTTTTTTTTTAAATATGGTGAACAAAGAGAAAAAACAAAGTCTCTCCCGGGAAAGGAGAAAGTGAGTTTCTCCTGTGCACTGAGTTCTGGGAGTTAGAACACTGCTGGATGAGAGAAAAGAAAAAACATTTATAACAGTCTGCTCTTGTTTTTTCTGCAGTCTGGTAAGGAGCCTTTTTGCTGTCGAGCCTAGACACTTTAAACACCAAGCCTCTGGATGATAATTTTTTTAAAATTTTGGCCTAGTTTCCATAGTCTGTCACAGTGCATTGGTCACCAGAAATACTCTAAAATAAAGGCATCCAACAGGAGAATGTCTCCAAAAACAATGACAGTATGTTTTTAATTACATGATATGAAAGTCTGTTATATCTAATATTCAATTTAGATATTCCTCTCTTGGCACCCTAAAACATGTTGCATTTTATTGCAGAGATACCATGAGTTAGTTTGAAGTAGTAGCTGCATTCTAATGTCTGTTACCCATATAAAGACAATGTAAAATAAATGATGACTATTAAATTGTGTCTGTGAAGCAGATGAGAATAGAATTTCTTCTTGGTCAGCAGCAAGAAATGTGCTTGGATTCTGGTCAGATATAATGCTATGTCAAATTCTTTAGCTTGCCAGTTATGGTAATTTTTTTTTTATTTTTATTTTTTTCAAAGAATTCTAGAAATAACCACATGAGACTTATAACCCTGCTATTTACTACAAAGATTTTAAGGTCCCTGACTACTTGTAATGAAGTTTTCCATCAAGAAATTAATGCAAAATAATTAGAAGATTGAATTCAATTGAAATTGGATTCCCTGAGCCACTTGTGTTATTTACTATTGCTGGAGTGATAGCTTTGCTTGAGAACACAGGAATTGCTTTATGCTTTCTAGATGATTTTCAGAGAGCAATGTACCGAGTACATTATGGAAAAATGTGATATTCTATGTATCCCCCAGAATACACAGAGCAGCAATAACTCTAGTATGAAGTCCATGACCAACCATGGTCTTCAAGCTAAAGCAAATACGAGGAATGTTACTACGAGTAGTGCAGGCTGTTCTGACAAGTAATTTTTTCTAGCTGGAAGTATACAAAGTAAAAAAGCAAGCCTTAAATAAACAGAACTAATTTAAGAATCACTGTTGTAGTATTAACAAGAATGCACTATCAAAACAGTATTTATTGACTTGTCATTTTGACTACGGGGATATATTTTCTTCTGTTGCTTTTTTGATCACACCTCAGTAGGGATCAGGTCTGAGTTATCTCTGATTCTGAAGTGGAATGCAATTCCACTTGTAATTCCCATGGCAATTTGTTTTGTGAAATCCCTGGATCAGTTCAGACTCCTGCTGCTTCGTGAACAGTGACAAAAATGGTGACCAGGAGGGCTTTTCAAAGTAGAGTTTAATAGCGGGACCACAATCCATCAGTTTGTAACAGATGAAATAACTACGTTCACAATTATTTTACTTGTGTCTTTTCCTCTTTTCTTGGAACCTAGGAATTTGGATTTCTTTATAAAAAATAACGTAACTTATTTATCTGAGTGCAATTTCTGAAGAGTAAGTGCTTTCAGAGTTTTAAAACAGTTTGAAATCCTTTGTCTTTCTCATTTTCTTTGTGACTTTCCTCTTTGACAACATGGGCTGGTGAGTTCAACAAGAGGTCAATCCTTGTATTGCCTCTCAAGTGTTGCTAGATAGGTAGTTATCTGAAGGTGTTGCATTCTTTTCTACTCATGGGAACTAACCCTTTGTTAAATTAATGCTATATATTTAGACTAACATACAGTGTATTTAATATATTTAATACTCATCCACTATTACAGAATGGCTCTTGAAACACTATGTTTACTTGCTGCTATTTACAACCACTGGCAACTCTTGCTATTGTAGTCTAGGTTTTAAAACCCAGATCTGTATTCTTTCTCAAGAGGTTGCTGCCTCCCGTCAATATTAGCAGGAGGAAACTTGTATATTGTCTTAGCTCAAATTCTCTGTTGTTAATAGTTTCTCCTGACTCTTTTGTGATAATGGTAGGCTCTGGCAAGGAACATGGGGAGGGTATTAACTTCTACAGCATATTTGGCTAGAATTTATCTGTTAATCCCCAGTCATCAGAAGTCTTGTACAGGATAAAATAAATATTTTTGTGTCCTATTCCAGATCTAACAGTCAGACTGGTCTCTACTCTGAGTGCTGTGTTATTCTTTCTTATTTAAGAGGCATAGACACTATTTAAAAATAAATAAACCAGCCTCCCTCTAAAGTTTTCCTACATATATTTTATTTTAAATTCTCTTATTTTGGCCATCTTCTGTAACTAAGGAAACATTCAGAGTCCAGGCAGAAGTAGGTCCTTTTACAAATTACTGAAGATGAGGAATATAAACAGGTTTCTTTTTCCTTGAAATTGTTAGCTGAAGAACTTCTGATACAAGTAGCTATTTGCAAAAAGATGTGCAAGAGTGGCATTTTCCAGGGAAGAAAGAGACTGTGATTAGGTAAATGTGTACATTTACCTATGTGTACAGTGATCCTCTTATGGCATGAGCACTGCAAGATACACCTGCAATTGCTCATACACAGTAATGTCACATAGGGTTACGATGTATATGTTTGCCAGCATATAGCTCTGGTAAACTTTAGCAATCCAGTAATATAAACTATGACAGGCACCCCCAAACTGCTAATGCTTTGTAGCCTCCCAAGGTCTGCAGAGCCCTCTGTTGGCACCTCAGTATGGGGACTCGCAGGCTGTTCCAACTGGTGTGTCAGGGTGGCCTGGAGGAGTAGAGTGAATGTCTTGGAAAGCAGTTCTCTGTGAGATCTCCAACACTGTTCACCTCCAGCTTATCCCACCTCTAGAATGGAATGGAACAGAACACAGTAGAATGGAATGGAATGTGTCTTCTCAGATCTCTGTGACTGAGGGTGTTTTGCACTCCCTTATTCTGTACTGCCCATTCGTTTGTTTTCTCTGGAGAGCTTCCTCCAGGACTGTTACAGCTTTGGACTGTTATACTGCATTTGCTTCTTTTTTGTTTTGCTTCTTCTCCTTTTTTCTTTCCTTTTTTTTTTTTTCTTT
>JAOWBP010052664.1:0-12541 GCA_028571105.1 Tragopan temminckii
CACCCTCAGCAAGTTTGCTGATGACACCAAGCTGAGTGGTGTGGTTGACACAGTGGAAGGAAGGGATGCCATTCAGAAGGACCTCAACAGACTTGAAAGGTGGGCCTGGGTGAATCTAATGTGGTTCAACACAGCAAAGTGCAAGGTTTTGCACTTGGGCCGGAGGAATTCCAGACATATATATAGACTGGAAGGAGCAGTCCTTGAAAGGTCCTGCAGAGAAGGACCTGGGGGTCCTGATGGATGAAAATCTTAACATGAGCCAGCAGTGTGCTCTTGCAGCTTAGAAAGCAAATGGCATCCTGGGCTCCATCAGAAGAGGAGTGGCCAGCAGGGACAGGGAGGTGATTGTCTCTCTCTACTCTGCTCTTGTAAGGCCCCATCTGGAGTACTGTGTCCAGGTCTGGAACCCCCAGTATAAGAAAGACAGCTGTTGGAGAGGGTCCAGAGGAGGGCCAGGAAGATGACCAGGAGGCTGGAGCACCTTCCCTACAAAGACAGGCTAAGGAAGCTGGGCTTATTCAGCCTGGAGAAAAGAAGGCTGCGGGGTGACCTAATTGCAGCCTTTCAGTGCCTAAAGGGAGCCTACAAACAGGAGGGGAGTCAATTCTTTGAAATGGTAGATAACAACAGGACAAGGGGAAATGGTTTTAAGTTGAAGAAGGGAAGATTTTGGTTGGATGTCAGGGGGAAGTTCTTTATAGAGAGTGGTGATGTGCTGGAACAGGCTGCCTGGAGAGATTGTGGATGCCCCATCCCTGGAGGCGTTCAAGGCCAGATTGGGTGGGGCCCAGGGCAGCCTGGTCTAGTATGTAATGTGAAAGTTGGTGTCACTACCTGTGGCAGGGGGGCTGGAGATTCATGACCCCTTCCAACCCGGTCTCTTCCAACCCGGGCCATTCTGTGATTCTGTAATTCTGTGATTTTTTGATTCTATACTGTCTTCACATGTAAGCTACTGTGAAATATAGGAGCTGAATTTACAAGTTACTCCAAGGCCACTGGAAATTATGGTATATGTTTACAGTAAGAATTTATTGTGGGAACCAAAAAGTTAATCAACCAAGTCACTAAAAATGAGAAAATACAATGAAACTCATACAATCTAAGTAATATATCTAACTATTGATTTTGCATAAGCTGAAGGCGATTTTTATGATCACTGAAAGTATGTAAAAGAATTTATCATCTTACCTGAATATCAGGAACTGCTAATAGCATATATTTCTAAGTAACATATATACTGTAATACAGTTTTATCCAAGGTAGAGAGCACTTCATTTGAAGGGGCACCTAAAATAAAATGCTACAATGCCAGATTCACCCTACTACTAAATACTGGTGCAGTAATAGGTGATGTTTTGTTATTACTGAATATGTTTATTAAATATTATATAGGATCACCATAGAATCATAGAATTATTTGGGTTGGAAAGGATCGTCCAAGATTATTTAGCTTCCCCGTGCCATGGACAAGGAAAACTTCCACTAGACCAGGTTGTTCAAAGCCCTGTCCAACCCATCCTTAAACAGCTCCAGGGTTGGGACATCCACAGCTTCTCTGGACAACTTATTCTAGTGTCTCATCACTCTTTGAGTAAATGTTTTCTCCGTAACAGTTAATCTAACTTTACACTTTTTTTTTTTAACTTAAAACTGTTTCTTATTTTCCTCTATAGTTCAGTGATCTGCACTTCCTCCCTATCATTCCTATAGACACCTTTTAGATATAGGAAGGCTGCTATAAGGTCTCCATGGCAGAACAACCTCAGTAATCTCAGCCTGTCTTCATAGGAGGGGTGATCCAGCCCTCTGGTCATCTCCTCTGGATTTGTTCCAGCACATCCATGTCCTTCTTATGTTGGGGGCTCCAGTGCTGTAGATGGGACCTAATTAGACAGGAGCAGAGGGGTGAAATCACCAACCTCAAGCTACTAGCAGTAGTTCTTTATTGCACATTGCCAATTCATACTCAGTTTGTCATCCACTGGTACCCCCAAATCCTTCTCTGCAAGGCCACTATGCCATTCATATATTGTATCACCCAATGAAGCAGATAACTAGCACTCTTATATCCAGTATACATTCATAAATATTTTTGCAGTGGGTGGATAATACAACAAAGATGAGTGTCATTTTGCATTAGATACCTGAAAGAGAGAGACAAACCAAGAGTCACAAAAATTTTATTTTCTGAGAAATAAAAAGATGAGATAAAGGATGGCACTGTAAGATGAATTAGCCAAAATATTTTATTTTGACTTCAGCTTCATTTTACTCTTTAAAAAATCTTGAGTTAAAAATTACACACTATTTTTTTTTTTTGTTTATTAAAGATGGTCAGATGATCAGTGGTGTTGGAATGGATCTGAGGATAAAGAGACCCGGAACTCTTTAAAATTAATATCTATCTGACTGCTTCAGTGGACAAAAGACTGTGTGGGCTATGTTTTACATTTTGCTGTTGATATGAGACAGATTTTCCATTCAGCATTCTTTCATGCCTCTTTCTTTCAGATACTATTGTCTGCAGCTACTGGGTGTGAACTGAACACTATGTGTATTTAGGTGTATTGGGTAATGATTATTCTGTTTCTAAAAATTATTTTCTTTTTGTAGGATTGGCATCATTTGCAAGACAGCTTTGATTCTCCAATTTGATACTTGATCCTCTCCCAGATATGATGGGCCAGAGAAAATCTGCAGTCTCCAGGGTTTTAAGATTCAGCTCTTTGCACCTGTCGCAGCAGTCTTTCCTCAATAGATCCATAACCCTCTGCTAAAAAAGCTTCACTGTGATTTAGGACATGCAGAACATATGTTTGCACAGATAAAGAGAAGTTTCTGTGATCAAACCCACATTACCTTAGCCACTGAAAAAATGTAACAATTGTTGATAAGAAAGGGGTTTCTCAGCTGCTGTAAAATTCTTTTCTTCCCTTCTGTCTTCATTCAGGTATAAACAAAGTATACTCATGAACTCTTGTGCATAAGGTGGTAGCAATGAGTTCTGAAAAAAAACATATGTATAAGTTTCACATGTATTAAAAGAAGCCTTATGAAAATCTCTTTGGAACTACACAGTTTCACCCATTCTTGTGGCACCTGGGATGGCCAGTCTAATAAAAAGCTTAAAAAGAGTGATGAAGAAACTAAATGTGAATGACCATAACTCACATTATTGAACTGTCAGTGATTTATTCTGAGGAGTGAAAGCTGCCAGGTAATGTTGCTAATACTGTGAGATATTGTAAGCAAGATACTATAAGCCTTCCAGAGTATATCACAGATGGCTATGTGGATTGGGAATAAAATCTATCTACATGTTATGATATTTTCACATCTCTAATAAAAGAGCCAAGCAATCTAGCAAATCACTGAGCAGGAGGCATGCTGTAGATGATAAAAACAGCTAATTCTCTAGGGACAGGTAGATTGCAAAAAGTGTATGCCACAAGAGTTTATCACCTACTGAGAAATGAGCCATGTGTGCAAAATGGAATTTGTTTACAGAAGACCAAATAATAAACCTGACAGAATTAAGAGTTAATATCAGCAGAGTGATCCATCCTTTAGAACCAGAAAAAGGGGTTTGGGATGGTACAGCTAAGAGATCCATTTCTTGAAAAAGAGAGGAGAGAGAGCTCAGAGCATATGAGTAACAAGTGATGAAAGTAATAAAAAAATAAAATAAAACAACGAAGCTTCCTGCAGATAACTTCCATTAGTAGAAATTATTTTTCCATGATGAATTCATTATACAGTTTCAACGAAGGATGGCTTTCTGACAGTCGTAAGAACGGGGAATTGAAAATTCAAGACATATTTTGCAGGTAGCAGTGGGGGTAGAAATAAAAAAAAATTATCCTAATGTCTACTCACAGAGCAATGATTAAGCGAATACAAGTGGCAGCAATCAAATATGCAAGCAAAACAATCTGGAAAATATCCATATCTGGCATGTCAGTGCATTATAATAAACTGTCCTAGAAATTTTATAATTCTTGCAGCCCAGAGAGGAGCCGGTGGGTTGAAGAAATAAGCTGCATCTTTCCAGTACAAAAGACAGTTTGCTGAAATCTGCAGAAGAAGAGCAGCAGAAGGCAGAAACTCAATCAAATGACTAAGCAGAAAATTTTCTAATTTATGTGACAGCAAGCTACAATAAGTAGCTCTGGACTGAACCAGAAAACAACCTTATAAAGTACTGTCAAAAGCAAACACTCAAACCTGACATAATAATGAATCCATGTAGTAGAATGGCAAAAATTAAACCAGAGTTGGCTTTATAACTCTAATATCTAGACTAACATTTTAATGTAAGATTAAAAATTGGAAGGATCAATGACTGCTGGTTAACATGACAATAAAATTCATAATGTCTTTTAGAAAGAAATTCAGTACAGCTACAAACACATAAACGAAGAGGAGTGTAGAAAGCATGATCTATCTTGAAGTAGATTATCCTCTCATTTTCCACACTGAATGCAAAACAGATCACTAGAGAAACTGTTATATGTCCTCCTGTGAAGCCTTGGTTTGGAAAAAACACCTTTAAAAAATAAAACAATATTTTCCTGGTTGCTGAGTGCCTAGCTTGCACCCCACGTTGTTACTACTTCTCTTTTTGTCTGTGTGCTCATTGTGATCTAGGAACTGAGTTTGTGCTCCAGTATAAATACATAGAATTTCCCATAGGGTTATCATTTAATTTGTAACACATCTTCACTTTCCATTTCATAAAACCATTCTTAGCTTAGTTAAGACTTATGCTAAATAAATAAATAAATAAATAGATGATAAACGAAACAAAACAAAACAAAACCATGGAAATGCCAGACAACAGTAAGCATGAATTAAAGGAAGAAAAAGTTTTTATACTGTCACCATGAATAATAGAAACCCAGAGTGCCTGCACATTGCACAAATGTTCTTCCAGTAGATTTTCTAAACTGCAACCATATGCTTGCAACGCAAAAATATCACAGGGAGTACTGTCCTACTTATTGCAGCAAAAAACAGTGGGTTTTATCTCTTCTCAGTTAGGTAGAAATGTAATGTACTTAAATCAGCAAATTGTTCCTGAGAATACAAAAACCTTGTAAAATTAAATGGTTTCATTGTTCTCTGACTCCTCTGATGTATATTTTCTTTAGTAACAGGAATTCAGAAAGGCTCCTGTGGAGAACAGTGGAACTAACAGAATACCATGAAAATAGAATTTCTCTTTGTTTGTTTTAAAGTGATGAAGAGAGAACTAACAAGCAAGAAATGATCGCAGGATTTTAAAGCTTAAAGCTATCAAATCTTGTGTGCAGAGAAAGCAGATAATTTAAGGATGCTAAGGTGACCGCTGCTTCTTCTTTATTGTATAGCACACTTGTATTGTGAAATGCCCCCTTTTGTTATTTCTAGCACCAAGTCTGAGTAATTGCAATATGATACCAACACATATGGTGGGGAAGAGAAGGAAAGGCAAGAAATTAGAATTGGGTACTTAGGGCCATATATTTCCACCAGGTAGAGTGGAGGAAAACAGATAGGCATGAGTTAAAGCAAGGCATGAAGTCTGGCAAAGTCCATCCAGAAAGCAAAGGTGGACAGATCACACATCAGTTTGCATCAAAGCGGTGAGACTTTAGGAATGACCTGGAGTGAGTGTGCTGCCTGGTAAGATCTAACTCAGATTTCAGAGTGTGTTAGCCCTGAATGGAAGAATGCTAACTGAACACGGGAAGCTGCTCTGCCAGAGTGTATTTCTGAAGGCTATTCTCTTAGGCCAATGCAGAGTGAATCAGCCAGAGAACGCACAGCAAGTGTCCAGGAACAGTGTGTACAACAGATGAGGCCATGAGTCCCCCTGTCACTAACCTGATATCAGACTTCTGTAAAATACATTTCTTAACAATAATTCAGAATTGTGTTCTATGTTAAATTATTTGTTTTCCATTCTTTTATTTTGGGAGATATTACACTGTCATTTAATGCCAACTATTTCATGTGTGCTTTTTGTAGTATTTAAAAGTTCAGATAAACCAATGACCATTATAAATAATAATTATATTTCTTCTTTACCATTCTTCTCATTTCAAAAATGGATGTAATGACAATTTTCAAGTTGGAACAGCAGAAAATGTCAACAACCTTACAATTTTCAGAATAAACACATATAGAAGAGGTATGGGAAGGTTAAGACACAGATAGTACAAGTATGATTTGATTTCAGAATAATATTGAAGAAGAAGAAAGAAGAAGCTAAAGAAATTAAAAATTTAATCTCTTAATATGTTCTTTCACTACAACTCTTTCCCTCTAAAAGGGAACTTTATTTAGAAGTATTCAATATGTGAGCAATGAGTCAATTTTTAGTCAGCAATTGATTTTAGATCATTATCTCTATCCAGCATCATTTGCTATCTGTTTCTCTAAAAGATCAATAGTACAATAACTATTTTCAGTATATGATTTACTATTATACATGCTAAGTATAGAATCCTTTCTTAAGTACATTAAGTATTTATTATTTTAGCATCAGAATTATTCTGATTAGCATCAGAAACAGATACCCTTTTTCTCTTTCCTGTGGTGAAAAGTAATCTGTTTTCTGTAGAGAAGAATAAAAGATTTTTTTAGAACTTCTGAGAAGAAAATTAAACAAGAACATGGTTTGAATTCTAAAATCTGAATTACTATATACCCTGAATCATGTTGCTACAGAAATCAGGGAATACTGCCAACCAGACAATTAAGAAGTCAGGAATACGTAAGACAATTAAGAAGGCAGAAGAAAAAAAATCCAAAGAGACCCAAAAACAGAAAATCCACAGAACAGCAGTAGCAGCAACAACAACAAAGTCCAAAACACCAATGAAATAAAACAAACAAACAAACAAAAAAAGCAAATTAATTCATAACTCTTTTGAGAGGCTGCTCTTTTTCCCATTGCTTAAGTGATACCTTCTTCCAGGTAATATTAGTCATATACAACAGTGAACATGTGCTACAGCAGGGGGCAGCATGGTATGCAGTTTTCCACTCGTTAGCCAGGCTTAAAGTATTAACAATGTGATTTACTAATTAACACAGAGGTTTGCTGGCTATAGGCTGTTGAGTAAACTCAATTCCTACAAAAACAGGCAAGTGTGAGTTCTGTGGACAATCTACAGGACTTGGCATAGATACAAGATTTCAGTAAATCATGAAGGAGAAAAAACTCGTAATTCACAAGGATTACAGTATGTAGTGTAGACTAAGACCCTATTTTTTTAATCAGTCCTCAGCCATTAGTGCATAGTTACTTCAGATAATAAACATCAGACTACTAGTAATCTTCTTGATGTGTTGCAAACGTAAGTCTGACACAGTGATAAAATATCTCTCTCTGCTTGCAAAGCTGTTCTAGAGTCTTTATATTAGGGTTTCCATCACAAATGCTCAAAGTAAAATCAGTTTTGCCAAACACTGTTATATCATTATGAAATTGAATCTGAAGACATGTTTTTATACTAGATATTGCTGGTAATTTGGAAGAAATATCTACAGTAGAGTTCCCCTGAAGGTCAAATGTGAACATAATTATCCCAAAAGCTTCAGATTTGCTTATAGATCTGCCTCTGGAATCGATACAGTTGTTATGCAGGTATGCTTGAAATGAGGAGGGCAATTGCAGTATTCTATATAATTGATTCTACAGCTGATTTGAAGTGCACTGATCCTTACTTCTCATTTTTAAAGTCAGTCCCATGGATGAAAAATTACAGTTGATTCTTAAGAATTTTTTATCCTGTAATTTCTTTGCCATGCTAAATGCTCTTTTTTATTGTCCTTATTACAGTGTTAATTAAGGATAACAGAACAAAAATTGATTATTAATTTCCTTTAAAACAGCAGAGCGGAATTAATGATATCACAGCTTTCCGATGGGTAGTTTCTTAAACTGAAAAGAAAAAATAGCTCTAACTGCTAATCAATTACACCTGGATTAGGAGATATTACTGAGTATTAATGGCCATGTAGCATTGAAATCAATGAGACTTGTCAAAAGAAGTAATGAGGCTCATAGTTGTTCCACTGTTCAGGTACTGTAAATACAGTTTATTGGATGGGAAAAGAGTCCCTTATCAAAAGTGAGAAGAGCTAAAAAGACATGCTGGAAAATTTTTGCTTCTGAATAATCACTGTATTTCAAGGAAATATATAATTATAAAATTACAATTATATAAAAAATATATTATAAAAATAATATAAATATTTATATATTAATTAACATATATATATGCATGCTTTTCTTTTTTAAAAAAATTAATTGTATAGAAAGTGGATCATGTTATCATTCTGCATGATGCGAAATATGCAGATTTTCAAGGCTTCAACACTGAACCAGGTGATACTCAGCAATTTTTCTTTGACAATCTCAGTTAATTTGAATCTAAAACTCTGTGCAAAAAGTTAAGGGATAGATTCAAATCTACATGGATAAAACTGGATAAAATATTTTTCCGAAGTTTATGATTCCAATTCTTAAGATTATTTTTCTAGGATCTACTAATAGAATTAAAAAAAAAAAAACCAAAAAGTTAAATAGTCACATCGTTTGCTGGGAGGCCAATTTTAGAAAGCAAAGCATTTACTACTATTTATTTAAATAATCAGTGCATTAAAAATAAATAAATAAATAGATAGATAAATCTTCTACAGTAATTTAATACCTAAATATGGGCTTTTTCCTTGACTGATGCATTTAAGTATTTAAATGTTGTCTGTTTCCTTTTCTGAATATCAGCACTATCAGGGAAGATTTCACTCAGAATAGCCACTTGTGCCAACAAAAATGCTTGATCATGTTTGTGGAAAATCAGAAAGGATTTGCAGGATTGGAGAAATATGGATTTTCATGCACCATCTTTGAATGCTCCAAACTTTTAAATTACATACAGATTGATCCTTCAGTTTGCATTTTCAGAAGATGACACTCAGTGGACTTCGTGGTCTTTAAGCACACCTAACAGAATTTTTGGATGTCAAATGCTTACTGAACAACCTGCTGCATGGAACTTTGAGCCTCAGGAAAAACCTTCATTTGGGGAAATTTGAAGGAAGAACTAAGACTCAGTCTGCATGTACATGGTTTATTGATATGTCACATGACAGGAGGACATAGAGAAAGCTAGTCTTTTAAGTAAAAAATTGGAGGAAATTCAAAAGAAAAGGTCAGGTAAAATGCACACTGAGAGTTATAAATGCTATAGATGAAAGCCATGGCAGTACAAAGTATGAATCCGCAGGACAAGAGGATGAGATGTTGAGCACAAAACTTCTTTGTCCTTACTGTTCATTATTCTTCAATAGATGGTATCTGTTACAGACTCCAGATATGTAAAATAACATTATGCACAAATGAATGTACTATATATTCTAGCATATAAGTAGATGAAGAAATAGTACTGTAGTAAATTAAGATTTCTCTTATCGACTTTGTATAATTAATATTTCTTGGGAAAGTGTACAAACTCTCCATATTTTATTGCTATTGTGCCTAACATTTAAAAAAGCATTTAATTCTTTATATATATGCTCATAAAAGAATAAGTCCATGATTTTTAAAATAAAACTATGATTTAAAACCATTTTAAAAGGCTAAAGTACATTAAAGTACTGTAAAGTAAAGTACTGTTTTACATTATGTTAAATATTTTGTGAAAAGCTAAAATCACTCTATAATTTTCTGAGACTATTTGAAGAGATTTAAAATATGCTAATTAATAAACTACTTATCAGAGAGAATTCTTTAAAATTAGTGCAGTGTTTGCTTCTTTGAGGAAGACTGCAAGACTGTGTTTAAGATTTTACTTAGAAGATGTAGTACAAACGTATTTATAAGATATGGAAGAAATTCTTCAGCATTTCATTTTTGCCAGGCAACTGAGACACAGTGTAGTATGTTGTTTTCCTTGCCCCTTCTCATTACCTTTTTTCATCCTGTCACATCTGCGTTCTATTTTCTGAAAGGTTTTCTAAGCTAGCCTGCAGGGTCTCCAGCTAATGTTACATCCAGAATTTTAAAGAGACTATTGCTTTTTTTTTGCTTTTTTTTTTGTTTTGTTTTTTGTTCTCTCTCTTTTTTTTTTTTTTTTCCCTATCTGTATCTTCAAAGACATATGTCCATGGTCTAGCACCAAGTTTTTGTAAAAGGTTAATCCATGATTTTTATGTAAAATTCTTCAAGGAGGTCACAATAGCTAGGTAAAAGCTCTACAGCTGCAGGCTAAAGAAACCAGGACATCACAATGTACTTAGCAAGTTACAATACACAGTATAAAAATTTGTAGTGAGTTTTCTAGAACTGCAGTACCAGTTTGGAAAATATTTTCTATTTATTTCTAGAAAGCAGACAACATGTAGCATTTCATTAACTTTCCAATCTCATTTTCACTTTTGTTGTGCTTCTAAATAGTTTTAAATGGAGAATACTTTTTTTCCAGAATTTGGTATGCTGTTTAATTTCAACAGACCTTTTAAAAAGAGTTAACAGAGTAGCTTAAAGTACTTGCATACATCATTTTTATTCCTTTTTTTTTTTTTTTTTTTTTTCCTTTGAAATATTGCACAGTTGATCTTATGCTTCGTATGTCTATTAGGGGACTTGTGGTGCACATATTTTTCACACAAATCAAATGTTGGGAAAAACATTTTTATTCACAACTATGAATCCAGAACTTGACATATGAAAATGCATCCTATGCCATACTCTAGCTTTGTGAGACAGTTTTGAGATGGTTCAGTGTGTTTAGGTTTGTTTAGAGAACTTTTTAGCAATAGACATATTTACAGTATGTTGTCCATACAGGGAGGGAGGGGAGTGTATACAGTGAGCTAATCTTTATTCACAGTTTGAGGTGCATATCTTATGTTCCCAGTATTGAGTTCTGTTGAAGAGTTATTGATAAAATGCTTTCATTTCCTCTCCAGTAACAGTAAGATGAATGTATAACACACAAAATGCATTTCACTCAACACAGTCTGAGGAAAGCAATCTTAAATAAGATATCTCTAATAAATAAATGACATCTGTGACAATGCATGCATAGAGAAAAAGACACTACTCATTTGATATGTAGTGTATAAATTTTTTGTTTCTTTGATGTGATTCCTTCTTTGTAGGACAAGTATGATTTAATTCACTGAGCCAAGAAAACTGAGTTCTTGCTATGGAAGGTGCTAGTAAACTGTTCTTCAAGGGAACACACACTATTCAAGAGTCACAGAATCATAGAATCACCAAGGTTTGAAAAGACTTCCAAAATCATCCTCTCCAACTGTTCACCTAAGACTAACATTTCTCCATTAAACTATGTACCTCAGTGCAACACCTAAACATTTCTTGAACACCTCCAGGATGGTGACTAAAACATCTCCCTAGGCAGCCCATTCCAGTGCCTGACCAATATTTCAGAGAATAATTTTTTCCTAATATTGAACCTGAGCTTCCCCAACTGCAATTTGAGGACATTTTGTCTAGTCCTATCACTAGTTATATGAGGGAACACCTTGCCACAATCTCCCTTCAGGTAGTTCTAGAAAGCTATAACGTGTACCCTGAGCCTCCTCTTCTTCAGATTAAATAATTCCAGTTCCCTCAGCTGCTCCTAATAACAGCTCCAGATCCCTCACCAGCTTTTTGCCCGTCTCTGGACATGGTCCAGGACCTCGATGTATTTCTTGCAGCAAGGGGCCCAAAACTGAACACAGTACTTGAGGTGTGGCCTCACCAAGGTTGAGAACAAAGGGACAATTACTACCCTGCTCTTGCTGGCAACACTGTTTCTGATACAAGTCAGGATGCCATTGGCCATCTTGGTCACTTGGGCAGACTACTTGCTCCTTATCAGCTGAGCACCAACCAACGCTTCCAGGTCCATTTCTTCCAAGGTCTTCTAGTCACTCTGCTCCAAGCCTGTAGCATTGCCTGGGGTTGTTGAAGCCAAAGTGTGGGACCTGGCACTTGGTCTTGTTGAACTTCATCCCATTGGCATCAGCCTAATGATCCAGCCCGTCCAGATCCCTCTGTAAAGTCATCCTACCACCAGTCAGATCAACACTCCCTCCCAGCTTGGTGTCATTTGCAAACTAACTGTGAGTGTGTTCTCAATGACCTTGTCCAGGTCATCAGTAAAGATATTGAGCAGGACAGGCCCCAGAATGGGGAACACCACTTGTGGTCTGTCACCAGGTGGATTTAACTCAATTCACCTCCACTCACCTGGCCATCCAGTCAGTTATTTACCCAGCAAAGGCTTTGCCGAAGTAGGTAGACTATGTCAACATCTTTTTTCTCATTCACCAGGCAGGTCACTTGGTCTCAGAAGTAGATCAGGTTGGTTAAGCAGGATCTGCCTTGCATTAACTTATGCTGCCTGGGCCTGATCTCCCAGCTGCTTCGCACTTAGTGTGATCTCACTGTCACAGAGTTAACTAGATCGATCTATGCCCGTGACAGGGGGCAGTAGGCCCCTGCCTTCCCCCCCACACCGGCCCCACAAAA